>ML787714.1:93607-143046 GCA_009831015.1 Picea engelmannii | reverse complement strand
CCCTCTCTCTTCCTCTCTCAATCCTCCCCTCTTTCTCTCTCTCCCTCTCCCTACCCAATCCTCGCCCTCCTTCCCGCTCTCCCTATTTTTTTCGGTCTCCCCCCCAATTCTCTCTTTCGCTCCCACTTTCTATTGCATTCCATCTTTATATATCTCCCTTACTCTCTCTTCCCCATATCTCTAGTTATATCTCTATCCCCATCTCTATTTAACTCCCTCTCTACCGCCATCTCTATCTCTCTCTCTCTCTCTCTCTCTCTCTCTCTCTCTGTTTTACGATTATTCTCTACCCCCTCTCCTTATTTTCCTATCTCTCTATACCTATATATCTACCCCCCACCCCTATCTCTCTCTCCCCCACTCCCTCCCTCTCTCTCTCTCCCCTACATCTACCACTCTCTCCCCCTCACTCTATATCACCCTCCATGTCCCTTTCTCTCCGTCCCTCCCAACATATCTCTTTATATCTTACTCACTCTCCCTCTCCCCCTCTCTCACTCTCCCCCTCTATCCCTTTCTCCCTCTATATTATCATCTCTCTATGACCTCTCTCTTACACACACTTTCTCACTTTATCACTCACTTTCTATCCCTCGCTCTCCCTCTCTCCCCCCTTGAACCCCCACTCCCTCTCTCCCTATTTTCCTTTGTATCTACCCACCGATTCCCCCATATCTATCTTTACCTCTCTTTCACCCTTCCTCTGATTCTCTCTCTCCCCCTCCCTAAACTCTATCTCCCTCTGTTTTTCCTTCATTCTTTGTATTTCTATCTCACTCTCACTCTCACTCTCTCCCTCCCCCTCCCCTCTCCTTTTCTCTCTCTCCCTTCTATTTTCTCCCCCCTCTCTCTCTTTACCTATATCTCCTTGTTTTTGTGTTAGTATATTATTTGTAGTGAAATTCTAGTCAAGGTGGATCAAGTGGAAATCAAAGTCAAAGTTAGATATGGTTTGATCGGGTAAAGACAAAGTTGAAGGTCAAGGAGGTTTGACCAGGTAAAAACGAAGTCAAATACATCGAAAACAAGTAGAAGGTCGAGGTGGCTCGACCATGTAAATTCGAAGAGTTAAATTGACAAGTGGTCGACAAGAGGGAGAGTGGGAACCAAATGAAGATCGAATGAATTTTGACCAATAGTCGACTGGTAATATGACTTGGTAGTCAACTGTAAGATAATCCTGATTTTTGTGGGATTTGTAGCCATTGATATCCGTGGATATGCAATCGTTTTTGGGTGTGTTTTCTTTAGGATTTTTCCTACTATAAATCATATAAGTAAGTCATATTGTAATACTCTAAAGTTTAATAAATAGATTATGAAATCGTAGAGGTTTTTGGTCATTCTAATGTAATTCGAATTGGCTGCAGGGTTGTTCTTGTGTAAAGCACTCTCTCCATAGTTGTAGGGTTGATTTGTTTCATAGTTTTTAGTTTGTTGTTGAGATTTTGGAAACAATTCCTGGTATAGAGGTTTGTTTATATACTTTGAGGGAGTTGGTTTTGCAAGGGGTATTTCGATAGGTCTTATAATATATTTGAAATTTTATAGTATGATGGAGGTTAGGAAGACAAAGAGAATGAGAAGGAGTGGTTTTGGAGAAATTCCATGTGTGCACACTGTGAGAGAAGTTTTGAATATTATAAATTAAGTTCCAGTGTGTTCCAGAAATTACTGTGTTAATTATGTAATCTAGAATTGTGTGTATGTGCAGAGTTGGTTTTTTTATTTCATGATTTCCCTGCATCCTGGAAAAAACATATGTCGTATTATGTGAATCGATAGAATCGAAAAAACTCCATTTTACAAAAATTATCAAATCTTGGTTCAAGGTAGAAGTCCTTACTCATTTTATAATGCACTTCGTACAATATATACATATTTAGGATGTTATTAACTTCATCTAAAAATTTAGATAACTCTATTTGGAGTTATATAGAATCATGGGCGTGCATTTCCCTTAGTTAACTTTCTACTGTCTTGGTCTCTCAATTTACAAGGTAGACTTTCCCTCTTTTACAAAATTGCCACTTTTGTGTTTCCAAATGAAAATATAAACATGTATATAGGTTTAAAAATATATAAGACACCCTTGACAACTTTAGTGACTCAAATTGTAGGCGTGTTAATACATGGGCATGCATTTTTGCACAAGGTCATAAATTACAGTTTAAAATAAAAACATGTATTTTAGAAGTGACTACACATTTTTAGTTATGGACACTCAAACCAACTTGAATTTGGGTTTTATGCAACAATAGAAACCATAATACTAATTGTCTATATCATAATATATCAAGAACATTGTCATCTACATCTTTGCTCAACTTTGTCCCTATGTCCGATGCAATTTGATTTTTTTTTCATTTTATTATACCTACATCAAACATTCGTCGATAATTCGTCACATTTTGTTTTAGAAATTGGATCTCTCATGTGTCTCCACGTCGACGTATTTTCATGACCATTGTCTCATGCATCTGTGGAATTCGTCTTGCCATATCATTGGATCTTTGATGAACTGGGAACGGTCAATCGTCGCTACATCGATGTGGTCCACCCACAATAAAGTGACAATGTTAATGGAATTAGTGTCTTCTTTCCAATGTTCCTTACATGCATCCAAGTTGCAGGTATGATTGATGGTGTCAGTTGAACGATGATGGGTTATGTGTCTATGATTACATGGAATATTCCACATGGAAGACAGATTCATCAACATGTCGACAACCATGTTATTATCAGACTAGAAAAGATACTATCCGATGAATACTTATTTTGTAAAACCTGTTCCTCACTCCATGTGGCATTTTTTGATGTCACAAGTCCAACAAAATTTTATAGCATAGAGAGTTCGATGAAAATGTTTCAACTAATAGCTGGAATGTGGGTTTTTCGGAATACCTATACGGAACCATCGGATGGGCATCTAAAAAACGTCGAAAAATAGGCCAAATGTACTAGTGTGTGGGGTGTTTCCGCCATAGAGACCTCCTGACATAGTCCTCCGGAATACCATTGAGTTGAGGTTTCACAGGATCAGTGAGAGGATGGGTGAGCCTCAGGATGTTTCATATCCCTCGATGATCAATTTTCATCTGGGGTATCATCAAATGAGGGGTAGGGAGCAAGATATTCATATGTCTACTTATAGACTTAATTATGACTTCTTGGTCATGCCCTTGGGGTTGACCAATTCACTAGTCACTTTGCAATATTTCAAGTAGTGGAAGTGGCATCTAGTGTTATTTTTTGATGCCCTCAGGATACATGAGTTTCACCTGAGTCAGTTGGATGAGACAGATGGCATTGCGACCATGTCGTAATTCTTTCATTTGGAGCTTGTGATCAGTGCACAAAGGAAACGTGAGGAGATACATACACCATTGGATCGATTCATGGAAATTACACCAAAAATTGGGAATAATGGACTTCCCATTTGGTGGTGGGACCCTGGAATTCATCGGAGTGACAGTTTGTTTCATATGATGTGGGTGATCAACAGGGTTGTGGTGAGGATTGGTCTGCTTCATTGTGGGGATGTTATGAGAGGATTTTCTAAGAATTTTTCTATATGGCGAGGTATATTTTCCCTAACGATACCTGATATTGAGTCCGTCCGTGGATTGGTAGGCTTTTATGTCACTAAGATGCCTTTGTGAGACATTATCCATGATAACTAGTTCATTCCTTTCAAGGATTTCATCTTGGGGGTCCAGGAGAGGAGAGTGCAGTCTAATCACGGTGGTCAAACAATTACGATTGGAGGGACTATAGTATTTGACAACTTGGCATTCAATACATATGAGATCGCTAGTTTTCACTTCTTGTATTTTACTGCTGGAATGTTTATGTGTGGTTGCTTGGAGGAGTGGTCCTTTGAGAAGTTGATTTTTTTTTTGCAGCTTTTGATTTCTTGGATTATCAGAGGCAATCACATGTATTCTGGTGTTAGCACTTGGTAGGTGAGGGCTATGAGTCAAGGGTGTTTCACATCATACATGTTAGTTTGGGACCCTGGTGACTTTACCACTTATAGGTTGGTCTGAGAGAGGTTTGCATGGAGGGACTTTGTGGATGATGCTTGGATGATTGCAATAGTTTGGGGGTGTTGTCTTATTAGGGATTTCCCTTTTGATATATGGAGGTTAGGTGTTTTTGATACCCTATTAATTTGTTACCCCATAAATTTCTCTGAGATGCCATATTTTAGGGTTGGTGTGGTTGACCTCACTAGGATACATTGGAAGGATATGATCCTCATTACTGGGGACAATCCTTTAAGGAATTATAACTTGTGGTTGCAGGAGAGGAGGATGCAGTATAGGCAAGAGGCTTAGATATTTATGATCAAAGTGGCACAACATTTGCATGATGGATCCTTTCTGGTGATTTTATGGGTAGAAAGTTTTGTAGTTGGTATAGATGGGAGATCTAGCTATTAATTTCAGGAGGCCCCTTGCAGGGAAATATTGTGGGCAATAGGTTCTCTGCATATCTCATATTGGTTTGGGACCAAGGGATCATCATTAGTTTCATTTTCATTAAGTATGTTGTTCCTATGGGTGTAATGGCATTGCTTGAAGACAAACAATCTTTGGTAAGGGAGGATTTGTCATGTCCCCTTTTTTGGATTCCCCGATTCTGTAGTGGAAATGAATTTCATGGCTTGTCAGTGAAGGAAAAGGGAGTCAAAGAGGTTATTTAATGTCACTTAGTTAGGAGATGTTTTTTTTTTAAAGATACATCAAAGAAATAAAGTAACTTTAGATTAATAAGTTACTTAAACATTATTGAAAGTGATTTTTGATCTTAAAGTGAAAGCAAAAGGGGAATAAAGGTCATATTTGATTTATTCAAAAAGGGGAAATTTATAGAAGGCATGGAAGAAGGATCAAAGGAGGGGTAGCACTTCACTTTGCATTGTGTTTTTGGATTGATCTCTTTGGAGTGCTCTTGGAGCTAAGGTTTTCATTAGGGTTTTAGCAAAAACCCTTTCATTGTTGTTTAGTTTCGGTGGTGCAAGATCCTCCCTAGTTATACAAAGGAGGAGGATCCATCCAAGATCTTCACTTGAGCTTCATCTTATGGTTTGGCATCATCTTGGAGAGGGTTTGGAGGTTTGTAGTTAGCCCTTTTGCAGTTTGTAGGAGGAAGCTTCATCAATTGAGGAGGTTGTGGCACCATTAAGGTCTTGGATTTTTATTGTGTGTTTTTCATTGATGTAATTCAGTTGTCTTAGCAGCCATTAGAGACTTGTTGGTATTTGGATTCCTTTCATAAAAACATGTCATGGTGACCTTTCCATTTCATGTGTATTGGTAATATTTGCAATGTGTTTGATGAAAGTATTTTATGAATGAAAAATGTTTGTAAAAATTTATGAATAGGTGTAGAGCATAATTTGACAAAGATATGGATATCCTAGCCTAGCTTAGCTGGGAATATGACATGGAGCCCTCTGGGGTTCACTTCCCCATTTTCCATAGCATTGTTAAAAACAATCCTTTATTTATTAAAGCATTGTTAAAAGTGACTACATTTTCTTGTATTTAAATAAATATGGACTCCACAACAATGTGTGTTATAAATAATGTTATTAAAAAAAATTAAAATATATTATACAGATATTTTCAATTAAATCTAGTTTGAGTGGTTGTGGAATGAAACACTATCCTCTCCATCTAAATTAAAATGATATATTAAACTCATAATAAATATATCATTGTAATGATTTATAAATTATATTTAAAAAAATAATAATAACAACTAAAAACTAGTTTTCTTTAATTATATTATATTATATTTTTATGAAATAATCACTTACAATAACTTTGATGATATTGATGATGATGATGGTGATTAACATCCACTAAGACCTAATTGATCTATAGGATCTTAAGAGGGTAAGCTATTACTTGTGATTCTTTAGAATTTTGTTTCTGTGCTTGAAAAACATTAAGAGAAGCTTTCCAAGATGGCCATACTTGTGATTATATTCTTATAAACTTTTCATAAATAATCACTTACAATAACTTTACAATAACTTTGATAAAAAAGAATCCAACATCAAAATTGCTCATTTAAAACATTTTGAGGCAAATGAACCATGATGAAATTATTGAAGAAAAACTTAACCTACTTCCTCACGTGGGGTGAGGTTCAAGGGACATATCTCTGCGTTTAACTCCTAAATCATTAATTGATTATAGAAACTAAAGATGGCCACTTCCTCTAAGAGTGGGGGCTGAAGGGACTGAGCTCCTCGTAACTCCTAAACTATTAGTTAATTATAGAAATTAAAAGATTTTCTAAAAGACCATAAAATAAAATTTAAAATAAATGAGTTGTCTTTTCCAAGATGTAATTTGTGAATATTTTTTTTTTTACATTTAGCTCATTAGATAGCCTAGGAGATGAGAATATAATGGATTTTCAAGTTGAAAAATATGAAGGAAATTCTCATGATAAAATGTATTAGGCCTAGCCAATTCCTATCGTAAGTTTGGAGAGTTGAGGAAGTTATTTTTTAATCTAGATTTTTTTCTTTTAAGAAGGAAGGTAAATACTAGTACAACGGACACTAATCTCGATATAGAAAAACAACTCACAGGCGCGAGGATTAAATATTGTGGTACAACGCATCAAGCGCATACAAGGTTCCAACTAAATTTTAGGGCAGTGAGCACACCTAATCCTGGCTGCGGAAGACAACAAAATCGCAAAGAGGGATGCGCATACAATGTTGCAACTAAATTTTAGGGCAGTGAACACACCTAATCCTGGCTGCGGAAGACAACAAAATCGCAAAGAGGCATACAACGTGAGAAACTGGGTCTCTAATGAATGAATTATTTAGAAAAGGAAGATGAGACAGCATCTTGAAAAACCGATTCGCTATTTGGAAAACAAATTGCTGTGCGGTTAGAGTTTTTCTCATAAAACGAATTGTTGAAAAACTGATCCATCAACGATACGTCTATCTGTTTTATTAACATCGTTGGGAAAAATTAGAATTCAAATTCTGTCTAATTATAATTTTAAGGGATAATGCTTCAATACATATCATACTATAGTTACCAAGTTTGAATTTGAATTTGGATTCGAATTGAATTTTGAATTTGATACAGAAAAAAATCTGGAGTATAAATCTTAAAAATAAGAAAACATGTTAAAAAAAATTCAAATATTTTCAGCTGTTTGCCCTTGGATGGTCTGTTTTCCTCTATTTAACAGAAATGTTGTTCTTGTATTTAATGTTGTATAAATCTTCCTAGACAGAAACAGAGACAAACACACAAACTCTCTGATTTCCCTAATGTTGTATAAATCTTGTTTTTTCTTCTTTCTAGTAGCTATGTTGCTTCTTCTTATTATTCTTTTGTTGGACGCCCCTGATCGATGCACATGGATAGTTGTTTTTCATGACTAGTGTATGAGGCTATGAACAATTGAGAATATGGAGAGCAGCCATATCACATAAACATACGAATGATAATTTTTCATAAACATACAAATGATAATTTGTATTGCACACAATAAACATAGATACATCACACATAAATAAGTGTTGTGAGATCCAACTTATTCCACTTTTAGAGGGAGAGGTTGAGAGAATCTCTCAACATCCTCCAACAAACCCAATCCAATCCCTAAAATCTAGTATGTAGTATTAATTAGGCATTATCTCTAACACCCCCGGTTAATGCCTACATTACAAAACTTGACAAATTACATAACAGAAAAGATTACAACACTTTGTCTTGCATGATCCTCATCAACGTATACACCCACTCTGACACCTTTGGATTGCGCTCTTTCTCATCCTCTTCTTCGAGCTTTCCTTTCAACTCATTTAAAGTATAAATGTTTCAGATCATCACTCTTGTACTTTCACAATAGACAATATTGACAAACTCAACATACTGGGGCTGCCATGAGAAAAGATGTCAAGTAATGAATCATCCTATGGGTGTACCTCCATCTATGAGATATTTGTCTTTCAGCTATCCTTCAGTTTGTAGCAAGACAGTCTCGGTACATAATGTCTTCAAAAATCAGTTATACAATGTGACTTCCAATCATAAGAACAATTGTTCTTGAAACCGGGGTTGCCAACTTATATCAAGATACAAGAGTTCCTACTTGCTTATACAAAAACACGTAAACATATAAAACCTTTAAGCACACCACACATACAAGATTTGAATTCATCATCTTGGATCTTCGTTCACCACCTACAACTTGTTAGAGTAGTCAATTCTAACAATCTTTTCTCTTACACATTGTGTTGACTATGCTCAATGTTAGGGTCATAACCCACACATAGGTAGAAGAATATATTCAGATGTAACAAAGGTCAATATTTATAAGGTGTTTAAATAAAATAGAATAAGGGGGATGTAAGAAGACCTAATAGAAGCTTCCACTTCTAGAAGGATCTTCCTCTAGTTGTTTCTTTTTAGTATAAATAAGAGTCGAGAGTATGAGAACCCTAGCTTGGATATTATTGTAATAGAGCTCTGCTCAAATGGAGGTTGCCCACTCAAAGAGGCCCGTGAACATTGTTTTCAGATTCAAAGTGTTATTTCTGTTATTATTCTCATATCGTTTCAGTGTTATTGTGGTGAATGTTCTGGTTATATTGTTGTTATTCTGCCATTACTAGCATTTTATTTATGTTCTGCATACATTTTATATCTGGTATATTACAAGTGGTATCAGAGGAATTTCCTTAGGAGAAAGTGTGGGTTAATTTTTTTTTCTTCAGGGTAGAGACATATTCCGACGTCTTTAATCCACAAAGATCTGTTGTTACGTGCATAAACCCACGGTTCAGGGATTCATACATGTAGAAAATACAAGTGGTACTTAAGCGCACAGATGTTGGCCACCCTTGTAACCCCTGTTGGTACCCCTTCAAGTGGTATCACATCAGACAACACCTGTGTATGGATAGACCTAGATTACCTAAAGACCTCTTTAGATAAACCAATCGGTCGCTTGACTACTATAGTGTCGCCGAGAACAACACTTAGGAAGATACTCTCTAGTGCCTAGGTAGTCGGGTAGTACGACTAAGGGTATGGTCTATCCTCCTTAGTTAGTGCCCTGAGATATTGGGCCGAGTACTATTGTTGGACCTCACACATATATCAGAGAGCTATAGCACAGGGAAAACCCTTGTCTGTAGAATCCTTGAATACCTAACCCTTGGGGACAGAATGATAAAAAAAAAAAAACAAATAAGATCTATTGTCGCGCAACTGTGTTCGGGTTGCCAAGTAAATATACATTTCTTTCTGGTTAAGCATTTGGGCATTTTCTCTCTACAGTATTCTTCAGACCGAAGTCTGGAAATTTTTTCACCATTATTTGAGACCTATTCCATTGGATTCATCTCTTCGCCCTTATCACATTCATCCATATCATTTGTCAACAAAAGTTTTGACCCTGCCCGCCCCTTTTCAGTTCTCCCATCGTCATGGCCCATACCCATAGCCAAGACTTGGAAGCTCGCTTCAACACCTTGCAATATGGTCTCATAGAGACCCAACAACAAGTGAAACAACTCTGTGCCAATGTTGCCACCATCAATATGACCATGCAGTCCTCAATGGAGGAAATCAGATAAGACCTCACCACCCATCTTGAATCAGTCTTTTCGGCACTCTGCACCAAACTGCATATCCCTACAGATAACCCTTCCTCTTCCTCACCTCCACATACTGAAGGTGACCATTCCTCTCATTCCCATAACTTTCACAACCATCACTTTCAACGTGACCTACGCCTTCCGTAGGTGGATGTGACCAAATTTGATTGCTCGGACCCCACTGGTTGTGTAACCCAAATGGAACATTATTTCTCTTTATACAACATTACAAATGACTTGGCCAAACTCCGGTATGGTGTTCTCCATCTAGATCAAGAATGTTGGCAATGGTGGAAATGGAGAAAAACTTCTCGTCAAGGGCATATTGCTTGGAAAAACTTTGTGGAAGAGATTTATGAACGCTTTGACACTGACACCAACCATTTGGGTCGTTTGACAAAGTTGAAACAATTAAGAATAGTGGAAGACTTTATAGCTGCCTTTGAGCACCTGGATTTTAGAACAGAGGGCATGTCTGATGCTTTTTTCCGAGAGTGTTTTATCAGCGGCCTCAAGGATGAGATTTGGGCCCATGTCCTCATGGCTAGGCCTTAGAGTTTGTTGGAGGGTACTAAAAGAGATAAATAAGCACAACAGGTTGTATCTTCTCAAAACTGAAAACCCTCCTTTATTCCTCTCTCTAAACCAGTAAATCCCACTACTCCCTCTGCTCCACTAAAGATCTAAAAATAACCAGGCCTGAAATGGATGAACGCTAACTCAAAGGCCTTTATTATAACTGTGATGACAAATATTTCCTGGACCACAAGTGTAAAGAAAAAAATCTTTTTATGGCCATCTCCGAGGATATTTTAGAAGAGGATGTAGAAACTCCCTTTGTGTCTGAGTCACTTGAATCCACTGACATAACCCCTCCCTCCGATCCTCCCAAAGTAGAACCGGTCATTTCCCTCAATGCTCTCATTGGCTTCTCCGCTCCCCAAACCCTCAAGATAATCAGTTACATCAAGCATCGAAAGGTCATCATTCTGGTTTATAGTGGTAGCACCCATAATTTTATTCATCGCCGCATTGCCCAAGAAAATCATTCCTACATCCATGTCGTCAATAATTTTCAAATCATGATTGCCAATGGCAGTTCCCTGAAATGCAAAGAGCATTGCGAAAATGTGCTTCTCCAGATTGGTGACTACCACCTGAAATCCCATATGTTTTCTATCAACATGGGAGGTTATGACATTGTGTTGGGTGTATACTAGCTAAGGACTTTGGGTCCCATTCTCATGGATTTTAAAGACTTAACCATGAAATTAGACTAGGAGGACCACCAATATAAGTTGCAAGGCATCACCACTAGTTCACCTGAGATCATTAGTTCCCATCGCATGGAAAAGATGCTCAAAAAATGTCATTCTGGTGTTATCGTCCAACTTCATGCCATACAAGCAATAGAGACACCCTCGGTCCTGCAATACCTCCAAGCCATCATTTATAAACATCAATTGGTATTTTTCACTCCCCAAGGACCCCCTCCTTCCCGTGGTGTTCGTGATGATTCCATTCCCCTTGTACCCGGAAGCCTTCCTCCCAATATCCATTCGTATCATCACCCCTTTTCCCAAAAAAATGAAATTGAGAAAATGGTCTAGGAACTCCTTAATGCAGGCGTTATCCACCCTATTACAAGCCCCTACTCTTCTCCTATGGTCATGGTCCTAAATAAAGAAGGTTCTTGGCGAATGTGTCCTGACTTCCTTGCCCTCGACAAACTTACCATCAAAGACAAATTCCCCATTCCTGTCATTGATGAGCTCCTGGATGAATTGAGTTTCACCCAATTCATCACTGAACTTGATATTCATTCGGGCTACCAGCAGATATGTATGAAAGAGGAATACATTCGCAAGACTTTCTTTATAACTCATGAGGGCCACTATGATTTTTTGGTCATGCCCTTTGGCTTCTGTAATGCCCCCTCCACCTTCCAAAGCCTCATGAATCATGTCTTTTGTCCTTTTCTCCGCCATTTTGTCTTATTTTTCTTTGATGATATCCTCATMTATAGAAAAACATGGACATACCATCTTTCTCATGTGGATCGAGTTCTCCATCTACTCTCTCAGCACCAACTTTTCCTGAAACAGTCTAAATGTGCTTTTGGCGCCTCAGAAGTAGAATACTTGGGTCATCTGGTTGGAAAAGATGGCATCAGAGTGGATCCTAAAAAGATTGAATCTATGCAATAATGGCCTCACCCAAAGACTCTTAAGAGCTTGCATGGATTTCTGGGCTTAATAGGGTATTATCGCAAGTTTGTTAAGAATTATGGGAAGATTGTTGCACCTCTCACTACTCTCCTAAAAAAGAACTCTTTCACTTGGACTCCAGCCGCTACTCAAGATTTTCAAACCTTGAAGATGGCCATGTGCACCACTCTATTCCTCCCCCTTCTCGATTTCACAAATACCTTTGTGTTGGAATGTGACACCTCAGGGAAAGGAATTGGTGCTATCGTTAGGCAAGAGGGTCGACCTTTGACCTTTACCAGTAAGCAACTATTTGAAAGAAATTTGGGAAAATCCATCTATGAAAAGGAAATGTTGTCTATTCTGCATTTCATTGATCTGTGGCACCCTTATCTATTGGGACAAAGTTTCCAAATTAAGACAGACCATCAAAGCCTTAAGTATTTTCTGGAACAACGCATTTCCTCCCCATAACAACAAAAATGGGTGACTAAACTCTTTGGATATGATTATGAGATCATTTAAAAGAAAGGCAAAGACAATGTGGTTGTAGATGCACTTTCCCGAAAATATCAAGATGAAGGATCCCTTTTTTCTCTTTCATTCATTGTACCAGATTGGCAAGCCGTTTGCCAAGAATGGCTACAAGATCCCAAAAGTTCGCAGTTGATCCAACAATTGCAATCCAATGCTCTAGCTTCCTTAGGGTACTCTTGGCTCCATGATGACCTTTGATACAAAGGCCGTTTGTATTTAAGTAAACAATCCAAGCTTAAATCGATGGTACTTTCTGAGCTTCATGCTACACCCACAGTAAGGCACTCCGGGTTCACCAAAACCTATGACAGGGTCAAACGTTCCTTTTTTAGGGATGGTATGAAACAGGACATTCATAATTTTGTATTTGAATGTGATGTGTGTCAATGCAACAAGGGAGAAACAGTCAAACCTTCGGGCACACTACAACCGCTCTCGATTCCACCTGCTATCTGGATGGATATCTCTATGGATTTTATTACCGGCTTACCCAAATTAGGAAATAAATCCATCATCATGGTGGTTGTTGATCTCCTTTCCAGGTATGCTCATTTCTGCGCCCTTCAACACCCATTTATAGCATCCACGGTGGCTCAAAGTTTCATGGATCAAGTCTTCAATCTTCATGGCATGCCACACTCTATTGTTTTTTATCGCGACCCAACTTTCACAAGCAATTTTGGCGAGAACTATTCAAGATACAAGGCATTGAATTGCATCTCAACACAACTTATCATCCCCAGACTGATGGCCAAATGGAAGTTGTCAACAAGTGTTTGGAAACATATTTGAGGTGCTTTGTCTCGAAAAATCAAAATCAGTGGGCTCAATAGTTACCCCTAGATGAACGGTGGTATAACACTTCATACCATACAACTACACGCATGACTCCTTTTGAAGCAGTATATGGACAGAACCCACCTTCAGTTCTCTCATACTTATCGGGTGCCTTGAAGGTCCAGGGGGTTGACCTAACACTTATATCTCGAGAGGCTATTCTCCATACCCTTAAAGAGAATTTGGTCATGGCACAGAATCGCATGAAGCAACAAGCAGATCAAGGTCGCTCTGAACGTCAATTTGTAGAAGGGGATCAGGTGTTTCTTCGACTCCAACCTTACAAGCAAACTTCCCTCAAGGCCGAGAATTGTCAGAATCTAGTGCCCAAATTTTATGTTTCTTATACCATTCTCAAGTGTGTGGGACAATTAGCCTATCAGTTATCTTTGCCCAACCATTCGAAGCTACATCCTATTTTTCATGTTTCATGCTTAAAGAAGGTGATTGGAGCTAACTGCAAAATTCAAACCAACCTTCCAGAGTTAGCTGAAGAAGGATCCATTTGGCTACAGCCAGAAACAATTTTGGACCATCGTGAGCATCGCCTATGTGAGAGAACCATCAAGGAAGTGCTAGTCCAGTGGAAAGATACAACTCTAGCAGACACCACTTGAGAACCAATTACCATTTGGCAACAATTTCCTCATCTCAAGCCTTGAGGACAAGGTTGTTTCTAAGGGGGCGGACATGTTAGGGTCCTAAGCCACACATAGGTATAACAATATATTTAGATGTTATAAAGGTCAATATTAATAATGCCTTTCAATAAAATAGAATAAGGAGGATGTATGAATACCTAATAGAAGCTTTCGCTTCTAGAAGGATCTTCCTCTAGATGATTCTTTTTAGTATAAATAAGAGTCGAGGGTATGAGAAACCTAGCTTGGATATTTTTGTAATAGAGGTATTCTCAACTGGAGGTTGCCCCCTCTAAGAGGATCGTGAACATTGCTTTCAGATTCAAAGTGTTATTTATGTTATTATTCTCATATCGTTTCAGTGTTATTGTGGTGAATGTTATGGTTATAATGTTGTTATTCTTCCATTACTAGCATTTTATTTTTGTTCTGCATACATTTTATATATGGTATATTTCATTCAATATGTTTCAAATTCCAAGATCTCATACAATATTCAATGCATATTCATTGAATTCACAATCTCTCAAACTTAACTTACACTACTAACAAAACTCTTCAAACTTCACAAATTCCACACAGTCAGCTCCTTATTTTCATAAATCATGGCTCTAATGAAGACAATATCATGCCTTATTGAATGTTGACTCATGTCACTAAATCCATACTGCAATCTATTGGGATCCATCCAAACTTTACCTTTGCCTCACTTGAGAATTATTATCACTAGGCATTTCTGTAATTTTACGATGAGGTACACATGTGGCCCTGAAATAACAGAGATAACCACCAGTAGGCGTATGATTATAAACAAAATAAAGAATTCCAGTATGATATCCATAATTGCAAGCCATATGTTGATAATGATGTGGTAGAGGATGTATGACTTTGGTATAAGTGGCGGAAGACATCTCTACAAATCAATGGCTACTTCAACGGATTTGAATAGTCCAAAGGCACGACCCACATGAATTTAGCGACATCTTTGAATTTCCATGAACAATAGAAATGATCAATCTATTGACTTCTGCCAGAAAACTATGCAGTGCCCAATTCTATTCTTTCAACAACAGTGTGTTTGGCAGTGGTTTCTTGCAGAGATCATCATCCACGCCACATAAATAAATCTTACAACAACTTCCTTTCTACAGTTCTATAACTCCTCCTTATGGCCCCTTCCTCCAGCAGCACGGGCTCCTTCTCATATGCAGATTGGTTGATCTTCACATTGGTAGTGTGCCTCTTATTGACTCGTATGACTCATGGGCTCATAAAGATAGCGATCCATACTTTCGTAAACCTCCACACTTCAAAGGTAGACATAACGCAACAATATCAACACTAACAATAACCTACACATAAAACTAATCCACTCTCATATAGAAAAAACTTTCACACGCTATTACTAATCTATATCTACTCACACCAATCTACTCTACATCTAAGAAATACTACCTCTCATTTTCTTGGATCCCATACCTTCTTTGATACCAAATTGATAATATGGAGAGAATCCATATCACATAAATACATAAATGATAATTTGTATTGCACACAATATAAAAAAATACATCACACTTAAATAAGTGTTGTGAGATCCAACTTATTCCACTCTTGGAGAGAGAGGTTTAGAGAATCTCTCAACATCCTCCTACAAACCCAATCCAATCCATAAAATCTAGCATGTAGCATTAATTAGGCATTATCTCTAACATGAAAAACCACCATCTCTATGTTAGCAAGGGAAAAAATGTATCTAAGGAGGCCATCAAACCCATCCTTGGACCAGAGATTCAAACACTAAGTAACCCCAAAGTAGAGATTCTTAATTTAGTAAAGGAAAGACGAAAGGGCAAGGATTCAAATAACAACCAGACGATCAACACTAGCTAGGCCTATCCCTCTTGCTCCATATCCCTTGCTCGAAGTTGCTCATTTCCCCTGGTATGATGGTGTTTTACTTTGTGCCAATTTTGTTTTGTGGGTTCAAGTAACAAATCAACTAAATGCCCACTCAAACTCATTTGGCATCAAAATGAATGCCCACAAAATCCCTTGAGATCGATTTTAACTCATATCAAATCAAATTTGACGTATTAGTGGCTGAATCGAACTGAATTGCCAAATTTACGAGTTCTTCAAGCTTATTCGACCGAATTTTGTAACTATGATACATACTCCAACAAGCAAAGCATGAATGAACTTTATTCCAGATTTGGTGGAGGGTCGAAAACCAATGGTTTTCTCTCTCTCTGCAATTTTGTGAACACAGATAACAATGCACTCTACAGTCCAGTGGTGCATAGAGAGCTCTCATTTGCAAATGAAATTCGATAGCATATCCATTGTTACAATATGCTTTTTGATGTTCATGTGCAATGGATTTAATTACCATGCTAAGGCCCTCATTAGAGGCAAGTGGGGTTGTAGATTATGGTTTACACCAAACACAATAAAAACACTCTATCCCAAAGGAAACTTATAAAAATGTTTGGAATGCAAATATTGGAGAGAGTCGTGTCTTGGCAAATGGTGAGTCAATGATGCAACCAACATGAATTATCTCTTGTGGGTTTATGGGCATTGTAAATCAACCAATGTTACATTCAATTAACAATCTAGTAAATTAGAACCAATAACATGACTTGTGGAAGAGGAATAAAGTGATCGTGAGCTATGCACGACCTAACACTAATGTGTACAGTGAGTAGGGTCACGTACATTTTTTCGAGGTTGTATGGATTGTCAATGGTCAGTACAAGGCCTCCTGGAAAACAAATGCACCTTCGAAATCCACTCAATAGTAAATACATCGGTCAACAATAATGCCAATAATAAGAATGGAGAGATAATTGTTGGTTACAAGGGATTCAGAATAACAACAATGGCTAATAGCTAGTAATTATCCACCCTTGATCATTTGAGCTCTAGATGGAATGTGGTCATTATAGATCTATTAGCATTCATTAAAATTCCAATTGAGAGTGAAATTATGATTGAAACAATTAAAATCATAGTCATGGCTCAACAACACTCCTCACTCATCATGAGACAAACTCATTTTCTTCTTCTCCTCTGATCATGAAGAAAACTACTTCCTTGAGCTATCATCTGTGGTATTATCCTTCTTCATTTCGCCTCTATCACATTCATTTGGTTAGTTAGGCATTCCCTTTGGTTATTTAGGCATTCCTTGCAGTCATTCATAGACTATGGTATTCAACACTTAGAGATAAAAGTTATATCCCAATCATATTTCTATTTTGGTTTAATATATTAATGAAAGCATTGCATTTTAAAACTTGTTGTTATAAGTTATTTTTAGGTAAGGCCCACCCAAGGATACTATATACTATAGGAACATTTTGTACTTTGCTTTATTTACTTTCCAGGGTTATTAGTTTCTTTTGTTTATAAACTAGGTTATGCATGATTAGTTTACCGATATGTTTTTGGATAGATTCTACTTGCAACATGTGGTTAGTGTAGCATTTTGTACTTCATTTATGAATTTATACAAATTTATATTGTTTTCCACTTCGAACATTACTTCCAAACACTTTTTACACATTTTTAATTGAATTATAGTTTTTTTTTTTTTTTTTTTTTTGGGTCAATTTATAATATTTTTCCATAAAAAACAATTAAACTAAAAAAATCTTAAAATTTTATAAAAACATACCTTTAAAATTTTATATTGCAAACAAAGCCCCACATTCCTATTTTCCTATTATTTATTTCAAAACTCATACATTTTGACACACTAAAAGCTTAGTTTAAACTTATAATACCTTACCCTTGAGCTCTTCTCGAGAGAAGATGGAGTAAATAATGTGGACTTGTAAAGACAAGGACAAGGACTATACATGTGGACGGCTTTATTTACATTTAAGTTAATATTTTATTTAAAATTGACTTTTTAATGTTTAATATTTTAAATAGGAAAATAATTCATTTTATTAGTTTATTTTATCAGTTTATTGTTAGTAAATTTTTTAGATAAGAATTGTGTGAGAAGGTTTGCAATATTCAAAGTTTTGAGTGGACATTCTAATCATCATCAAGAACATAACAATAATGAATGAAGTACCCACTCTAAACATTGAACATTTTAAACTCTCAGAGATAGTTTTTATCCAAAAAATTCATAACAATAATGATTGAAGGTCCATTAAAAATATTGAACGTTTCAAAATTTTAAAAATCTATATACTCAAGTTAATTTATTTTTTAATATAATTTAAAAAATTATTATAATATTTTTTTGTTAATTACAAAATAATTATATTATTATATTATGATGATTTTGGGGCTCCAAACAATACAGAACGATTTCATGAGCTAACCTAGGCTACAACTAGCAACAACCACTTTTATATAAAAAATGGTTGATATATGTGGACGACATTTTCCACCTTTTTAAATTAATAGCCTCAATCTATGTATATCAACCACTTTTTACATAAAAGTGGTTGTTGCTAGTTGACACCGACATACCTAAAATAACATTAATACATTAATGTATTAAATAATACATTAATACATAAATAAAGCATTATTAATATATTAATACATTAATATATTTAATAAAACATTAATAATATATTAATACATTAATATATTATTAAAGCATTATTAATACATTAATGTATTAATACATTAAATACATAAACATATTAAATATTTTATGAATAAAAATATAAATATTGATATTAAAGTATTAATAAAGAATTAATATATTAAAAAAGTATCTATACATTATTAAAATATTAATATATTATTAATACATTATAATAATATATTAACTCATTATTATAAATGTATTAATAAAACACTAACAAATGCATTACCTAATAAATTATAATAGTATATTAATTCATACTTTAATAATGTATTATTAATATCTTACCTTATTAATGTATTAATACTCTATTAATAATATATTAATATTAAAGTAATACATTATTATAAAATAATAATATATTATTATTATTATTATTAATATTAATACATTATTATACATTAATAAAGTAATACATTGATAAGGTAATACATGAATGAAACATTAATACATTAAAAAGTATTAAAGTAATAGAAAATACATTAAATTATTATATTAAAACTATTATATTAAAGTACTAATACATTAATAAAATATTTATACAATAATAAAGTAAAACATTAATCAATAAGGTAATGATACATTAATAAAATAACGATACATCAATACTTTAATAATATATCAATCAAATTAATATATTATAATAACATATTAACTCATTATTATAAGGTTAAAATATTTTATAAATAAGATATTTATAGATTATTAATTAATGTATTAATAAAGCACTAACAAATACATTAAGTAATAAATTATAATAATATATTAAGTCATTATTATTATTGTGTTTAAATATACTATAGTTAATATATTTAGATATTCTTAATTAATAAATTAATGTGTTAATAAAATATTTATACATTACTAAAGTATTAAAACATTAATAAAGTATTGTTAATTAATACATTAATAAAGCATTAAAACATTAAAAATTATTTAATTTATAATAGTATATTAATATATTGAAGTAATAAAGTACAAATACATTATTAATACATTATTACATAAATAGAAAACATTGATCATGACCATCACCATCACCATGATAATGACGATGGATCAGAGTAATAGCCTATGCTTCACCATCACGATAGTTAACTCCAATTGATGATGACCATGACAATGACTATGCCTGATGTACGATATATATATATATATATATATATATATATATTGTTTCATTGCGACAACTGTAAATGTTTATGACAATGGAAAATTATATTGAGAGTTGTTTATCACAATGTAACGTTGGACAATGCTCGTGAGATTGGAAATGGTTGTCACATTGCAACGTTCGGAAATGTTCGTGATAATGCGACATAGGGAAATGTTCATCATAATGCAATGGAAATGTTAGTCACAATGAGATGTATGGAATCATGTTTTACTTTTTAGACAATGATTTATATTTTTCTTGGGGACATTGATAACAAAAGGGAAATGTTCTTCACATTGTGATGATGGGAAACATTCGTCACAATGCAACATTGGGAAATGGTTGTCACATTGCGACGTTGAGAAATGTTCATCACAATGCGACGTAGGGAAATTTTCATCATAATGCAATGTTAGTCACAATGGAATGGAAATGTTTATCATAATGCAATGGAAATATTAGTCACAATGAGATGTATGGAATCATGTTTTATATTTTAGACAATGATTTATATTTTTCCTAAGGACATTGATGACAAAAGGGAAATGTTCGTCACATTGTGACGATGGAAAACGTTTGTCACAATGCGACATTGGGAAATGGTTGTCACATTGCGACGTTGGCAAATGTTCGTCACAATGTGACGTAGGGAAATGTTCATCATAATGCAATGTTAGTCACAATGCAATGGAAATGTTCATCATAATGAAATGGAAATGCTAGTCACGATGAGATGTATGGAATCATATTTTACTTTTTAGACAATGATTTATATTTTTCCTACGGACATTGATAACAAAAGGGAAATGTCCGTCACAATGCGACGTAGGGAAGTTTTCATCATAATGCAATGTTTGGAAACTCTTGACATAGTGTAGAATCATTTTTTACTTTTGTGACGTTGGGAAAATGGTCGTTAGAATGTGGAGTCAATAATTTTTTGTCACATTGCGACGTACGAAAATGTTCATCACATCGTGACATTGGGAAATGTTCGTCAGAGTGTGACATTTGGAAATGTTAGTGACAATGAGATGTATGGAATCATGTTTTACTTTTTATACAATGATTTATATTTTTCCTAAGGACATTGATAACAAAAGGGAAATTTTCGTCACATTGTGACTATGGGAAACGTTCATCACAATGAAACATTGGAAAATGGTCATCACATTGCGACGTTGGGAAATGTTCGTCACAATGTGCCGTAGGGAAATGTTCATAATAATGCAATGTTAGTCACAATGAAATGGAAATGTTCATCATAATGCAATGAAAATGTTAGTCACAATTAGATGTATAGAATCATGTTTTACTTTTTAGACAATGATTTAAATTTTTCCTAAGGACATTGATAACAAAAGGGACATGTTCGTCACATTGTGACTACGAGAAACGTTCGTCACAATGCGACATTGGTAAATGGTCGTCACATTCCGACGTTGGGAAGTGTTCGTCACAATGTGACGTAGGGAAATGTTCATCATAATGCAATGTTTGGAAACACTTGACATAGTGTAGAATCATTTTTTACTTTTGCGACGTTGGGAAATGGTCGTTATAATGTGGCGTCAATAATGTTTTGTCACATTGCAACGTTCGAAAAAGTTTGTCACATGGCAACATTGGGAAATGTTCGTCACAGTGCGACGTTGGGAAATTATTAATACATTATGTTAACTTCATAAAATTATTAATACGTCGATTAGTAATGCCAACAACAACCACTTTTAAGTAAAAAGTGGTTGATATACGCTGCAATTTTGCATATATAAAAAAGGTGGAAAATGACACCATTACATAACCAATAATATTAATACAATTAGTAAAGTGGTTACATAACATGGTTAATAGATTATGTGGCATAGTAATGTTTCTATGTTCATCACATTTCAACATTACTATGTTCGTTACATTTCAATATTACTATGTTCGTGAGGTTGCAATGTGGGGGTAAGTTTTTAGTATGGACAACATTTCAATATTACTATGTTCATCAAGAGAAATATATTTTTTGTTTGAAGTTGGTCTTGTTGTTTACATTGAAGAGTGTGTCACATAGCCACATTTAGAGATCAATAATTTTATGAGGTTGACATTGATATTTGTGACATACAAGAAGATGACATTGAATTAAGGAGTAAAAATGCGAGAGGTTAAGTTTCACTTTCATAAATTAAGAAGTAAACATTAAAATTAAGCCATATTGTGACATATTAAATGTAATAAGATGAATAACTTGAACAGATTTATCCATATTGACAATTATTGGGTTGTCTTTCCATTTAAGAATAAAATAATTGTCAAACCGATATAGCATTAATTGTATTCAAACATTATAATTTGTGGTGTTTATTGTTGCTATGAAGATTTAAATGCAATGATGTTTATTGATTGTATAATAAAGATTTAAATTATTGGGTACGCACCCGGCCTGAGCCACACCAACCCTTAACATGGTTGGATTTTTTGTTCCCGCAGGTTTCGAACCGGTGACTTTAACATCACGGAGTGGCTTAACAACACACTCCATCACCGACTGTCCTACACCTCGGGGACAATTATAAAACTAATGTTATATAGTTATTGGAAACAAAATTATTTATATTTAAAAATAAGAAAAGTTAATAAAGAAAATGTTTAATTATTTTATTTTAAGTTGTCTAAAATTATTAAATCTATCGAATTAAATTTACAAAACTTAAAAAAAAATATTTTTTTTTAAACATAAATTTTTAAAGTTTAAAATGTTAATTATTGAACTTTATTTATTTATTGTAGAACTTTAATAAATTATACTTTATAAATTTATTGAACCTTATTAATTATTTCCTTGAAAAAAAAAAAAAATCTATTATTACTATTTTATTTTATATTTATTTATTACTTTGGATAAATAATAAAACCTAGGATTACTATATTATTCTGTATTTATTTATTACCTTCATAAATAATAAAACTTAGTATTACTATGTTATTCTATATTTATTTATTACTTCTTTGCTATTATATTATTCTATATTTATTCATTATTATTAACTTGTTATTGCTATATTATTCTATATTTATTTATTATTTTATTGATAAATTTTTATATTCATTGATTACTATTAATGTGTTTTACATTAATAATATATTATCACATTATAAAATTAATAATTTAATAATATTACATTATTTGTTTACATTAATATTACATTTACATTAGTTTTAAACATTAATAATATATTACATTTAAACATTAACAATATTATTTTACTTTTAAGATTATTAATAATATTATTTTGAAAATTAAGATTATTAATATATGATGATTAAATATTAATGTTAATAAATGATTAAGATTAGTATTAGGATATTACTTACTTTTAAGATTATTAATAATATTATTTTGAAGATTAGGATTATTAATATATGGTGATTAAATATTAATGTTAATAAATGGTCTAGGTTGGTATTTAGGGTTAGGGTTATGTTTTAGTTTAGGATTCAAATTTATGAGAGAAGAAGTGTAACTAATAAACTATACAAACAATACATAAAGTAGTTGATATTATTGATAATAATTTAAGAAGAATAACTCAACTTTGCATGCATTTTATTTAATTATTATGGTGGAATTCTTAGGCCTTATTTTTTTACTCTAACTTATTTCACTTATTTCTTTTATCTTTCTAATATAGTTATTAATAATAATGTACATGTACAAAGGAATACAATGCACACACATAAATTACATATCATTTGAATTTTATAAATAAGTTTATATTATGTGCTAATTAACAATGAAAGTACAGTGAAAAAAATATAAATTAATACATGATTAAAATGATTATATTAAAATTAAAATTATATTAAAATTAGGATTTGAAAATAATTAATATATAATTAAAATAATTAAAATTATATGAATAAATTTTGAAAATAATCAATACATGATTAAAATAATTATATTAGAATTAAAATTATATTAAAATAAAGATTTGAAAATAATTAATATATAATTAAGATTATATTAGATTTAAGATTTGTATCAATTTAATGAACAAATTTTATAAATGTTCGCCCTTTCTCCTGCAAAATGTACATCAAAATGTAAATTGCCATTTTATAAATGTTCGCCCTTTCTCATGCAAAATGTACAGCAGATGTAAATTGCATAAATTGACTGTAGGCGTYCATCAGCCACAATTATGTGGCTCTGTTAATAACGCAAGGTACGTTAGAATTTTAATGTGGCTCTGTTAATAACGCATCAGCCACAATTATGTGGCTCTGTTAATAACGCAAGGTACGTTAGAATTTTAATTTTGAACATTGTGGCTCTGTTAATAACGCAAGGTACGTTAGAATTTTAATTTTGAACATGCTCATGGAATGGATCAAATATAGGTGGAACTGCAAACTTGAGATTGGATTCTTTGAAAGAGGATTCTCAAGCAATTCTAAATAATACAATGTCAACATCCCTCCTCTTGAGACTCAAGTTTATCTTGCACACCAGAAGAGGAGCACATATTCAAATTTATCATAAATTCACAACAAAAGCAAATTATCATCAAATAAATATGACATGAAAAGAAATATTTACCAAACACACCCAAAAACCTAAACCACTATCATCGCCCACACATTCTGCATTAAAATAGATGAAGCTTTATGGCCACAACACCAACTAGCTGGAAAGGAATATCCGATCTGTAATTTCAAAGGCCACAACACCAGCTAGCTGCAGTTCAAAAAGCCCCAAAAAATCCATCACCTACACAAACCCTAACCGCCAAAACCTCAAGAAAACAGAATTTAGAGCCTGAAACGTACCAGATAGACATGGGCGTCTGAAATCGTAATGGGTTCCAGCAGCCTGATGGCAATGTCGAGACCATTGTTGGCACCATGTGCGAGCTCATCCGGGTGCCTGATGGTTCCGAAAGAGCCTCCCGTCTTACTATTTTGACATCATAAGTTCATAATCGTAGGCATGAAACATAATCGCAGGCATGAGTGCACGCATGATTTCATGAAACAAAATTGCAGGCATGAAAAATCCGAGTTCATAATCGCAGGCATGAAACATAATCGCACGCATGTAAACATAATCACAGGCATGAGTTCATGAAACATAATCGCAGGCATGAAAAATCCGTACCAGGTCATACCTGTCAATCTATCATATCATTGTTTTAAGTATAATCAAATCTTAATCAGTGAACGTGGTAATCTGGTGGTAAGCAATTAATTTTTTATCATTGGTTTAAGTATAATCAAATCTTAATCATAATCAGTGAACGTGGTAATCTGGTGGTAAGTAAGTAATTTTTTAATTTTATTTAGTAATTATGAAAAAGTAATCACATAAACATAAAGTTAATTTATCAAAATTTCATCATTGATTAGAAGGTAAGAGAAAAAATATATCGACATCTTCAATTATCAACCCTAAAATTGAAATTTGTGATTAAAAGGTTGATTAATCCACGCCCTATCCTATCCTATAGACATAATTAGTTTTCTAAATATAACAATTACAATCGATTTGTTTATATAAACATAGTTATATTTCTCATCCATTAGAAATTGTTGTAGCATATTAAAAGAAAGAAAACATAATAAAAAATTAATATATTAGTTTTTTCTAATTATTTGTAAAGAAATTTTGGATTATTAAATTTTTTTTATAAAACATGCCATTTCGATAAGATATGAGAAAAGCTATATGCATTTCACTGTCTTCTTTGATTAAATGAGATCTTATTTATTGTGAAAATTTTGTCGGGCACATCTGAAAATTTTGTCGACACATATTCGATACAAGATTTCCTATCACTGAAATACGTGTCCTGGAGAATGGCTTCGGACTGTGAAATATCTCTCTTCACTCTTTGCACACACCATTCTCGTCTGAATCCAAGCAAAAAAATTATATCAAGTATTGTTTCAGGTCGTTTAGAGATTTCTTTAGGGTTTGGATCTATTATGAGGCCCTTAAAACTTTGATCCGTCAAACATGCCGGATTTTTTTTAGTACGTCTACTCAAAGAGAACACAAGAACTGCAACCATCAATATTCCTCCTAAATATATTATTGTTTTTTCTGTTTAAATCTTCTAACTGATTTATTCACGAAGCCCGGATTCACCTTCTCTTCCTCCTCTGCATCAAGCCACCGCCGTAAGCCAACTCCAGCATAAGACTGTCAATTCTATTCACATGAATACGACTTCTAGGTTACCTATTATGAAATTTAACCAGAATCTGCCACCAGCAAGAAACCTTATGATTCCATCCGTGACAATTCATCCAAGACTGAACTTACAAGGAAAACTGTTACCGCTGATGAGACTAGCACTGAACATTATGATGAATTCAGGATAGCATGCACGACGGAATTTGAGGAGAAACCAAAGAACAATTATGACTAGTTACTCCATCCCAGGCTTTCTAATCTGCCTCGTGAATCTTTCAGGTGGGTAGAACGGGGCCATTCTCGGCAGGAATAAGCTACCAACACACATAACATTACTCTACTGCTATGAATCATAAAAAAAAGGGCATTCATATCCTTAACGACCTGCTAATTCTTACACTTAGAATCGGCTAAGTCCTGATCAAGCAATCACTCCGGCAATTGAGTAAGTTCATAACCTGGATGGTAAGAGAGCATCTCCAGGAATCCAATGTGCCTCCTTCTTTAATTCTTTGTCATGAATACAATGACTCCTGCTGCGGGGCGCCTGCCTAATACATAGCTTCTCCTCAACTGGCATGATTCAGACCAACAAAACGGAAGCGCAGATGAGATAAAGATGAGGATTGATCGAGTGCTTCAATACATCAACGTGACAATGTGCCAATCTGGAATTTGTAGGCTTCCAGAATCCCCAGAGACTCCATGAATTACTGGAATATCTGCTTCTTTTCATAAGGAAGTGGATTTTTTCATAGCTCGGCAATTTGGAAATGTCTCGAAAGGGAATTTGGAAATTCCCGTTAAAAGTTCGCGTTGCTTTTGTAAATAATATGCCCGGTGAATATCTGCTTTTTATTATGGTAGTGGATATCTTCATAGGTGGGCAATCCGAAAAAGTCTGGAAATACACTTCGGAAATTCCCATAAAACATTCGCGTTGCTTTAGTAAATATTATGCTCTGAGTCAAAGGTATTGGCATCTTTTCCTTAAATGCGTGAATGCAGCCAACTTACTTTTATAAAAGTGGGCATATTTGCTTTAATTTCCATTAAGTAAAAAAATTCCTTACCGCTAAAGTAGCTCATAGGGACGAAAGCCCAGAAGCATCCAGAGATCTCTCGCTACGGGCATTCAGTCCTAAAATGTATCATATTCCATGAACTTTGCGTATGTTTTCGGTACAAAGAACCTTATGTGCTTTGGTCTTTTCATAATTAACAAAAATCAACTCCATCCACAAGAGTCTAGAGTAAAAATTCTTCTAGAAAAGTGAATGTTCTCCACACCAATCCAAAACGCAAACGCTGCAATGCGTTCACATGTATGTTTTGCAATCTATTCTTCTATGACGGAGTCAATTTCAACCCTGAATAGAAAACACATGAAGTGAATTTTGACAAATAAAGTAGGTAGGTGTATAACTATAACGTTAACTCATTATATCTTAGGTGAACAAATAAATAACAATTTCAACCCAAGTGAATTTTGACAAATAAAGTAGATAAGGGTATAACTATAATGTTCGTTTATTAATTAATTAATTATTCATTATATCTCAAAATGAATGAAAAATGAAAGAAAGAAAAGTATAAAGTAACATTGTTAATCAACATCATATCTCTTCCATTTTTAAGATGTCTTTCACAATTACATTTAAATTTGTACAAGTGAAATAGTGGGTTTCATTTGTTTTTAATTAGTAATTCTATATTATGAAACTTTGTGTATATTTACAGTTTTAAGGTTCTCTCTTGCTGCGAGGGAATAAAAAATTGGAAAAACACAAAGTTAAATGTGTCAATGAGAATTTTTTTTAGGATTCACATAAAATAATTGAAGTGTATAGTAAGCTTCCAAATGAACATCATACCCCTTCAAATTTTTAATGTTTTTTTTTATAATTACATTTAAGTGAGTTATGCTTTTTAACTAATAATTTCATATCATTAAAGTAAGTGTACATTCCTTTTTTAAATTAGAACTTCAGAATATATATTAAGATGGATAAAATGGAAAAATGTTAGAGATAAAAATACTCTATCGTCTAATGACTTTCCTCGTAATTTTGTTGTTTCTAAATACATCATGTCCTTACAAGTGTATATCCAGAAAAAGACATGCAAAATACAGATTGATTTACAAAACATAAAAAGAGAGATAAACCATAGATAAACCATTTTGGATCTAGATTACACAAATTAACATGCTAACATTTATTGAGGAGTGCCCTGCTCAACAAGACTAGCGACAGAAGTCAACAATAGACATTATTGACAACATACTAAACATTATCATCAGGAGTGGCAAAGGAGGGGGTGACCCTTCCTGGTGGCTCAATTTCTCCCTGTTTAAATTTGGAAACATCTGCGCTTCCACCAAAAAATGAGGAAATTTGTGCTTCATTGTCTCGGTAGACATCCATTTTTATTGAGATGTTATTTGTCCATTTCTATCCACAAGATATGAAACATATTTTTGCTGGCGATTTGTCCTAGTCTGAGAGTCGAGAATTTTATTAGCATGTTGAGTAGGTTGAAGGAACAAGGGCATACGATGTGTATCCTTCCTCTGTTTTGCATGCTCTTGACTGCTAGAAATGTAGTTCCTACCTGATTATGGCACTAAGTTAAAGTGTGGAGCAAATGTTGCGCTACCTGTTATTTTTTTTGTTGCTGTATAGACCGAGAAGGATCGAAAGTAAGGGAGGGATTAGAGGGTGCAAGGATATCTCTACATCAACCAATAGTGTTGACTATCGTACGACATCAAGCCCTTCAAAGATGAGGTATTGTGTGACGTTTCTCCTCTCGAAGTTTGTAATCTTCTTTTGGGACAACCTTATTTATGGAAACCTCATGTTGTACATGACTCTAGGCCTCATAGTGTTATTATTACTTTGAATAGAAAATTATAGAGGATACCCGAGGCAGTCTCTCCTAGTGTTATTTCCTTGATATTTGTTAAGCAATGCAACAAGGTCATCTCTCAAACCGAGAAATTTGTCTTGTTCGTGATTCGCTCTCAGAGTAAGCGAAAGATCGCAACCACATCCATGGCCTCCACGACCTATCTCTCCACACAACAGAAGAAAGTGGATAAGGTCATGGAAGAATAATAAGATATCTTATGCTCTCTTACCAAGCTACCTCTGCACTGTCAGGTCAAGCATCACATCGATATGAACCTAGGCGCACCACTACCCAATGGGCTAGTTTACTGCCACTCCATGTTAGAAAATGAGAATATCAAGAGGCAGATCCAAGAACTTCTCCACAAGGAGCACATCCATCCTAGCTCATCGCCTTGTCAGAGCTCAATCGTACTGGTGCAGAAGAAACCCAGGACCTGGAGACTCTACATTGATTACCAGGCCCTCAATAAAATCATAGTCTTGAACTGGTACTCGATTCCCTGAATCGACGACCTCCTTGATTAGCTCATGGGGGCCAAATACTTTTGTAAGATTGATCTAAATTCCATCTACCACCAATTCCCAATAGAACATACAGATGTATGGAAGACCACCTTCAAGTCAAA
This sequence comes from Picea engelmannii, assembly GCA_009831015.1. Lineage (NCBI taxonomy): Eukaryota > Viridiplantae > Streptophyta > Pinopsida > Pinales > Pinaceae > Picea > Picea engelmannii. The sequence continues at coordinate 113,664 of ML787714.1, read as the reverse complement.
AGGTCTTTTTGAATGGTTGGTCATGCACTTTGGTTTGACAAATTCTCCAACAAATTTTATGAGGATGATGGGCGATCTCCAGCGACCTTTCACCAGTAGTTTTGTAGTGGTGTATCTGGATGACATCCTCATATACAAAAATACATGGGAGGAACACTTGCTTCATATTCAACAAGTTCTCCACACCCGACGATAACACAAACTATATGAAAACTTGGAAAAATGATCCTTTGGCATGGACAAGGTACATTACTTAGGCTACATTGTTGATCAACATGGTCTGCATGTGGATCCAACCAATATCCAGGTCATCCGTGACTATCCAGCCCCAACTACACGCATTGAGCTTCGAAGCTTCTTGGGCCTCGCCAATTTCTATCGCAGGTTTATTTTGGGATTCTCTCATATTGCATGGACCCTCAACCAAGTAACTAGGGGTGGCGGTAAGGAAACATTTATGTGGGGAATGTCCCAACAACAAGACTTCGATGAATTGAAGCAACGTTTGTGCTCATCCCTAGTAATTTCATTACTGTACTTGCAACATCCCTTTGAGATCGAGATAGATCCTTCAGACTATGCGTTGGGTGTAATTCTCACTCAACATGGCCACCCCATGGCATATCATAGTAAGACACTATCAAATGTTGCTCGTAAGTACCCTACTTACGACAAATAAATGTACTCCATTGTGTAAGTCTGCCGCCAGTAGACACATTACATTCTGGAGAAGGAAACAGTCATCCACACTGATCACAAGCCATAACAGTTCATGCAGACCCAAGACAAAGTGCAGAATGACAGCCATCAGAAGTGGTCCACATACTTACAACAGTTCCACCTCAACATCAATTATAAAATAGGAAATACCAACACCGTTGTTGATTTCCTCAGCCGACCTCTAGTCGTGACAGTCACCACGGTGATAGACTCTTGTGGAAATGAGACCTATGGATGACCCCGCCTCTATGAGACAAACCCTAACTTCTCCACCACCTACCAAATGTTGGGAACAAACTCAGTGGTCGCTAATTTCCATCTTCAGAATGGGTTGTTGTTTCGTTTGGGCCATCTCTGCATTCCATAAAGCGATCACATGAAGCTGATTTGGGAAGCTCACTACAGTTGGGTGGCATGAAACTTTGTCTTTGAAAATATAATGTCAGTGCTGTAAAAACATTTCTACTGACCAAAAATTCAATGGGATGTCGACAAGTATATCACGTCCTGCACCGCCTGCGCTATTGCCAAACCGACCACTAATAAATAAGGCATGTTAGCCCCTCTTCCTACTCTTGACAATCCATGGGAATCCATCTCAATGAATACATGTCAGGCCTCTCATCCAACAAGAGGGGAAATGAATGTGTTTTTGTGGTTTTGATTGCTTTTTCAAGATAGCAATTTTGGCTACCTGTAAGAAGAACATCACTGCAGAGGCCACTGCCAAGATCTTCTTTGAATGCATCTAGGTAGACTTTTGGATCCCACAAACCATTATCTTATATAGGGACAGTTGGCTCCTCAGCACGTTCTCTTCGAGCCTCTAGTCACTGCTGGATACCAAGTTCACAAAATCCACTGCCTTCTACCCCCAGACAGATGGTGAAATTGAGGTCATCAATCGAATGATCATACATATCTTGAGCATGTAGAATTCCAAGTACCCCCACCCATGGGATGAGAGTCTTTCCTATTTCCAACATATCTACAAATGATCCCTGCATACCTTAACTGGACACAACCCCTTTACGGTGTGGTTATGATTCCAACCATTGGGCCCCATGGATATTGCACTACCCCTGGAGAACACCTCATTCAAATTGTCTCCTGCAACACCAGAAGCTAAGAAATCCACCCGATTCATTGAGAAGATCCATCACATCCTCTAATAGGTTCAATATATTTTACACAAGTACATATCCAAGTACAAGTAATTCCATGATCAACATCGGGTGCAACATAAGTTTAAGGTGGGAGACAAAGTTTGGTTGCACTTGCAGAAATAATGCCTTACAGGGCCCCATCGAAAGCTTCGCCCACTGCAGTATGGGCCATAGACCATCGCCAAGGTTTTGAGAGAAAATGATTTTGTGCTCAACATTGCCCTTTTCCTTGGCTTGCACCCAACCTTCAATGTGGTTGTCCTTCAGCCATATTTCCCACCATTACTAGACACCTCAGAGATAACAGAGAAGTTAACACCAACATAGCTCAACCATGCAATGGATACCATTGCTTCCTAAGTGGGGAGGATCGATCCATATGGATTTCGGTGGCCTCCCACCTATTCCAACTGGTTCATTTTGGCCGTTTTTCAGTTTTGCAGGATTTTTCCTAGTTTTTGGGTCCCTGACTTGTGGGGCCATTTTTGAGGCCCTAAACAACGTTTTTAGGACTCGTAAAAGTCAGAAATGGCCTTTGATAATTACAAAAAAAATGGGTGGTCCTCAGATAGACCTTTCCAATAGGCTATCATGCACCTAAAACTAACATCGTATGCAAAAGTTATGACCCTAGGAAGTTGATGTATTAACTTACCCAAACGGGGCCCACATGACTTTTGGCACTTCATGTCCTAGGGTTAGGTTTTTGGATGTCTAGGGTTTTTTACATTCCTATTTATTGTAAAAAGGCATTCAAAGCCTCATTGTAATCATCTTCTTGTGAATGAGCACAACCTATTGACAAGTGTTTATGATCCGGTACAGGGTTTTCTACTTAACCCAAGCCATTTGGGATAATATACCCTGACGAGTTTATTGGCTCCATTAGCCAACTAGGATCCTAAGAAAACTAAAATATGTACATTAACTAAAGGTAAAATTTAATCAATCAACACACTAATATGATTTCTTAACTAATAGTATTCTATACAATAAATATATACAATCATAAGGTTTAAATAAAGCCTCGTGAAAATGATTGTTTTCAACTAATGGATTAAAACAAGATGAAAAATAAAAGGGAACTATTTTTATACTATACATGATGAAATAATAAACAATGAGTGAATAAGATTATAATGATATAACATTAATGGACAAATCATTTACCATTTAAGTGATGTAATCATTATTCATTTGCAAATTAACAAATCTAATAAAATATAAACTAACTAACCTGACGTTGATCGACAATACTAAGCTAGATTCATCTTTTTGTATTTGCATAAGCTCCACTTAACCTATGTCAAGTATAATCTATGACAAAATAAATAACGATACTTCCTGAAACAACTTAAATAAGTCTTATATATTTCTGAACAAATCTATGATGATAGAAAGACAAATAGATTTTATCTCATGTGACTTTAAAATATCCAATACCTAAAAATGAAAGAAACTCCAACTCTCAGCAAATGGTATTATCAACTACCCAACATTATATGTAAACTCAAAATGCATAGATAGACGATCAATCAAAGATATCAACAGAACCAAAATATAATGAACCAAGTAGATGAAAACATAACATGAAAACTTATATGCAGAACAAACTAAAGCTAGTTCAATACAAATAAAATTTAACATCTAGAAATTACATGAGACACAATGATAACATTGCACAATCTACAAAAGGACGAAATCCAAAGAGTAAACTGTATCTCATATATTTTCAAAAAAATAAGTCCATCATATGGTCCAAGACAAATTCGTAGACTAGTAACTCACGAGTATTTAAAGAGAACTTTTGGTTGTCCTGTATAACTTTGCTCCAACAACCTGTATGTTAAGATAAATCATGATCCTTAGTGAAGATATAATAGATTAATCGACAATAAGAAAAATCTCAATTGAACAATTATATGTTTACAAATATTAATTACATGAATAAACTCAATATAATACAAGATTTGTATCAAAATAATACAATCACCAAGATCAAGATAATTGGGATAATAGATCTTAAAGATTGAAAAAAATAATACATAAATGATAGCAATTAACCATGTATTGATAAAACAGACTATAGCTAGTTTAAATCAATGCATAATTAAATACTCAAAGAATATGAATATATTATAATGAAAACAAAACCATTTTACTCACATGACAAAAAGTCATTAAGCAATATGAGATTTCTTATTGGTCTTCGAAAATATTGGTCCATTCTCCCAAATCTCCAACCATCCGTTACTCTTGAAAATAAAAAGTTTACAAAATAAATAATATACAAAAATTAAAGGATAAAATTCCTCCTCTAAATTTCTTGGATCTCTTGGGCTCTGAACTTTCTCATATATTTATGCAATGAATGAACAGTATAGGCGTCACTAATAATTTCCACCACCTGAAATTTTCCTCGTAAAGATTGAAAAATATTACTAAAATCATGCATTTGTTTTAGAACAATCTCTCGAGTAAGATAAATGGGTCCATTTTGCAGATGGGTTTTCAACCGTTTGTTCAGACTTCTTACAGTTTGGTTACAATCAGTCTTGTCTATTTGTTCTTGAACCCATTTCCAAATCTTATTTGTTGTTGCTCATAAATTATTTGCAATAGTCCAATATTATTTTTGGATCAATTATATTGAACGTATTTAGATAATAAAATCAAGCCATGATGAGATCCATACCAAATAATTGATAAAAGAAACGTATGAAACAAAAAGAAACCAAATTAATAACCTAAAAGTTTTTAATAAAACAAAATCTAGAACAATAAAATTAAAATGAATTTAAACTAACTATAAGTTCTAAACAAATATTGTTTATATTTTCCTTTCAAATATGATTTTAAAATTCCAGAAGCTTCAAGTTGATGGAGAGAAGAAAAATATTAATTTTGGGTTTTCACAAAATCAAACAAATGATAGATGATTCTTTTATTTTTATTTTGAAATGAGATGCAAAGTGATAAAATAATTAAATTAATTAAACCTACCAAATGATTTTGTGAAAATGATTGCTAATGAGCAAAGGACGAAAACATAATCAGGATTTAAACGAAAGTAAACAGTTGATAAAAATTAATGTTTTTTGTTTAAATTAATATTTCTATGTTCATCTCTCCCTCGTTCAAATTTGATCAAATGTGAACGAATGTCATAGAAAAGATGTGTCGAAACAAAATTTCTTCATGTAAAATCATTGTTATTTATCCATGTCTTTAACCAAGCCGTTCTCATAGCTAGATAAATTCAATAAGGAAGAGGTAATAACAAACTCCCAAATTATGAAGCTCGTCCATCAACATCAAAACTTTGTAGAAAGAAAAATGAAATGGCATTTGAATTTCATGAAATTCAAACCAAAGAAAAGAAAATAATATAAACTCAAACCAACCTCGAAACAGATAAAACCAATACCAAACCAATCAAGTCAAAAGGAAAAAACAAACCAATGAATCCAAGTAAAATCTGGAGGGACCCTAGATTTTCATTATGTAAAAAGAAGGGGATTGTTGGGGCCCAACAAATGGTGAATTACTGGGTGAATAAATTATCTCTGACCTGGTAAGCTTTCATCTCAAGAAGAAAAGAATAAGACTTGAATTTTTTTTTAAGATTCCTAAAATAAATTCACTTTGAGACCATATAGTATTAGGATATAAGCTCAATGTTATAACGAGACAATATAATTTTCTTTGCAGAGGATTATAACCTGAAAGAATGTATTAATCAAAGAGTCACGATGTTTATAAAAGGACTTCAATACCATTGAAAAAGACACCGCTGCCAGTAGGCATCCATAGCCTCAACAAGGATGTCATTTAACCCACTCAAATGCTTTAATCTCATCCAATAGCAGTATCCACATGTTGTATACTTCCATAAAAGTTAATTTAAAAACATATACCTACTACTTCTCGACCCGACACTGCTTCGCTGCCAGCAGGCCTGTTTAGTAACTCAACAAAGTTGTCTTGGTATCATGTGTGCATTTACTCATTGCCAGCGATCCTTTTCAGTACCCCAACGGGTTTACACACACTTCCCACACTTAAGTGATTTCAACCCTTGTATGCCACTTTGAAATAATAATACAATTATAGATTTATTGATGACAAAGAGAGTGGGGTGATACTGGAGGTTAATTGCAATACAGGTGAATAGTTGATCATGTTATTTATTTTCTTTCAAAACTGGAAGTTTTATCATGGTTTAGAGATTTTAGATTCCATTTAAGAAATCATCTAGAGAATGGGGAATCACTTAAAAGTGATTCCTTAAGAATATGAATGGTTTAAAAAATTTAAAAATCATCGTAATTATCAAAGGTTTAAACCACATCTTTGGTGTAATACTCTGGAAAAGACAATTTGAGGACAAAAAGAAGGTGACAATTGACTTAAAAATTAATTGTCTGAGCTATATCTTAATATCAGGACCTCTTTGAAGTATTTCAAATTCCTTGAAAAACACAAGTCTTGAAATGAATGCTTCCTTCCAACGATTTCTCTTGGATCAACAATATAATGGTTCAAAAAGAAAGACAAGAAAAAAAATTCAATCAAAGCAATCAAAGAAAGCAAAAAAAAGAACCACACAACAAACTAAATCAGATTTTACTAATGGAATTCAAAATTGGAAGTGCATAAAAAAACAAAATTGAAATAGAAAAAGAACACTTTTAGAAACAATTTTGGCCAAAGATAAACCCGAGCTTTGGGATCTACTAGCATCCCACTGTAAAATAAAGGAATAACTAAATCATATAAAATATCATGTGTGAGCAAGTTCTTTTCTTAAAATAGTGATGCATAATACGATACTTTGACCAAGCATTATTATTAAAAATAAAAGGGAGTAAAATAAAATAGAAAAATCCTTATTAATATGAGTGCATCCCACTCGTGGCACCTTGGGTCAGGGTTTAACTCAGGTGAATTGATAGTTCAAATTAACTTATCTCTTTACTTTCCATTTTAAAATTTCCATGATGATAATGTGTTTTTGAAAATAAATATTCAACGAAAAGATGAGAGAAAAGGATTAAAGTGGACTTCCCTAACAACATTCATATTATGGTTCTCTTGGTGTACCCACTTGTGTTCATAAATGCGTTATTATAAAAAGAAACATTGAGAAAGAAAAGTAAAGGAAACCTACTCGTAAACCTACTCTAACTACTAAACAAATCAAAATACTAAGTGAAGTCATGCTTCCAATGTAGCTATCGAAGTAACTCCAATCCTGCAACGAAAACAAAATCGAATATTTGTAACAAGAATGGTAGTATATTGAAATATGAAAAAAATACATCATACTTACCTTTATCATCATCATTTAAAAACAAAGAAATCATGACCTTACCATTCCCTTGAACATTCTTTATGTATGAATCCTCCAATCATTCTGCAATTTTGTCATTATTTGGGTCACAAAAACATGAAAAAATGAAATGTGAAGCTTGTGAGAGTTATGGGGACCTAACATAACCATCGTCCTACACCGAGGTGCCCCCATCCTCTTGAAAAATTTCCTTTCATTCCAAATTTTCTTCATCTGAATGATATAAAATGAGTGTGTCAAAATTACCTCCTTGATCTCTAAATAAGGTGAATATAATCTTACCATGCCCTGGAAACTTTTCGAGATATGAATACTCTAGCCATTATGCAATCCTATCATAATACATGCAATTACTAACATGGTATTGTTCAAAATAATTCACATATGACAAATATTCCCAATGAGAATAAAGTATTACATTATCATGGAAAGAATCTTGTAAAAAGGTCAGATCAAGATTGCGAGAACTTATCATGATTTTTGATCAGAAAAGAAGTGTCCCATTCTCTTGAAACTTTCCATTGAGATCGATTACTTCAAGATTAAGTCTTTTAGGTGAACTAAATGGAACAACCAAAATTTTTGAATAATCATCATTGGTAATAGTATTTGGTTGATTATACTTTTCAACCTCAAATAATTGATCATGGAAAAATTTAGATCCTTCTTTAAACACAAATTGAGATGAATCAATGGAAGATGAAATTTGAGACTCTTTCAAATCATTTCTTGATTTACCCACGAATAATTGATGAGAATGAAAATTAATATGTTCATGGGAAGAATTATTTTCCTCTTTATCTTCTATTCAATGATCTTTATTAATTTGTACCTGATTATTTAGTGCATAATTCATTCCAAAGTGATCTAGAACACATGAATGCATAACATGATGATAAAAAATATGAGGGTACAAAGAATGATATGTAGAAGAGTTGAGAACATGAAATGCATCTCTTGAAATGATCTAAATATGAGTTTGGAATTGTGGTTTTGTTCCCTCTCCTTGTATAAACTGATCAACCTCTGTTGTATGCTCTTTTAAAGAGTACGAGACAGTTTCTAAGAGACAATTTGGTTCATCATAAAAGGGTGAATGTGAGAGAAAATTACCATAATTAGATTATTCATTATTAGTTTGACCAATGTTGTCATCTCCCACTAATTTATCTTGAACATGTTCACATGAGTGAGGGGAAGTTTTACTGACAACAAGATCACCAAATTCATATTCCATCTCTTTTACTTCAAAAACAATTGTAATATCTTGGAGAGTTTGACCACAGTCTCATTTTGAATTCAATGTTCCTTCCTCAATAGAAAAAGACATTGTTGGCAAAGAAATATCAAAATCCATAATTGTATCTTGTAAAATGTCATGTTACTCTCCAGCTGTCAAAATGAAAGAAGTTGACAAAACATGTGGTGCTTTAATGACTTCAATATCATCATGAACTTTTAAACCATCTTGAGATTGAGTATTAGTGCTCAATTCAGATTGCTTAACAATTAATTGATCTTTCTTGTCTGAGAGAGAAACGAGATATTGAAACCATTCATCAATAAGAGACATTTCTTTCAAAGGGAATCTAGTACAAACATGTATGAACCTAATTGAAAAAGTATTGAATGATTCATTAATTTCTTTCCTTAAGAAACTTAATTCTTCACTTAATCCATCATAATCATAATTGTTAAAATATGATAAAAACTCAAATACAAACTTAAACAAAGAATGAATTGAATTAGATGGAAACGGTTCGAACCAATATTTAACCTGACCTCAGAAGGTGAGAGAGAACAATCTACATATGAGATTGAGATCAGTGATCTTATTCTTTAAGCACTTATAAAAAAAATTACAAATATGGTCAACTGCAGATGTGTTCACTTCACCATCAAAGGTGAGTTCTGAAAAGAGATCAGTTGTATTGTTAGGAATAACTGGTAATGAGACATTGAAATAATATTCCAACACATTGATTTGGGTAGGAGCCATGAAAAATTAAGAAATTGAAGAAATTGACTCCAAATAGTTAGCATGTCATCTAACCTACCTTCTAGTGTATTATAAGATGACACAGAAGAATATTTATAAATTTGGAATTATGACAGAGTGAGGGGTGAAGCATTTAATCATTAAATTTACCGCATCCCTCCTTCTAGCACCATTTGTTGACAAACGTTTATGACACACCATAAACGAGAAGGGAAGAACCGGTCTGGGGTTGTCCATTTAACCCAAGCCGTTTGGGATAATCTACCCTAACGGGTTTATTGGCTCTGTTAGCCAAATAGGATGCTAAGATAAATAAAATATGTACACTAACTAAAGGTACAATTTTATCAATCAACACACTAATACGATTGCTTAACTAATAGTATTATATACAGTAAATATATACAATTACAAGGTTTAAATAAAGCCTCGTGAAAATGATTGTTTTCAACTAATGGATTAAAACAAGTTGAAAAATAAAAGGGAATTGTTTTTATACTATAAATGATGAAATAATAAACAATGAGTCAACAATATTATAATGATATAATGTTAATGGACAAATCATTTAATGTTTAAATGATGTAATCATTATTCATTCGCAAATTAACAAATCAAATAAAATATAAACTAACTAACCTGACGTTGATCAACAATACTAAGCTAGATTCATCTTTTTGTATTTGTATAAGCTCCACTTAACCTATGTCAAGTAGAAATCTATGACAAAATAAAGAACGATACTTCCTGTAACAACTCAAAGAATTCTTGTATATTCCAGAACAAGTCTATGATGACGGAAAGAAAAATAGGTTTTGTCTCATGTGACTTTAAAATATCCAATAACTGAAAATGAAAGAAACTTCAACTCTCAGCGAATTGTATTACCAACTACTGAACATTAGATGTAAAATCAAAATGTATATATAGACGATCAGTCACATATATAAAAAAAAGAAAAATATAATGAGCCAAGTAAAGGAAAACATAACATGAAAAGTTATATGCAGAACAAACTAAAGCTAGTTCAATCAAAATAAAATTTCACAACTAGAAATTACATGAGAAATAATGATAACAATGCATAGTCTACAAAAGGACGAAAGACAAAGAGTAAACTGTATCTCATATATTTTCAAAATAATAAGTCCATCATATGGTCCAAGAGGAATTCGCAGACCAGTAACTTGCCAGTATTTAAAGAGAACTTTTGGTTGTCCTATATAACGTTGCTCCAACAACCTGTCTATTAATAGAAATCTATAGTAGAAGGTTGTATAATTCTAATATTGTGATAGTGTCAGGATAAAAATCACTTTGACTCACAATTTAAATCTTATTTAAAATGAAGAAAGAACAACTTTCAAATCATGATCCTTAGTGAAGATATAATAGATTAATTGACAATAAGAAAAATCTCAATTGAACAATTATATATTTACAAATATGAATTACATGAATAAACTCAATATAATACAACATTTGTATCAAAATAATAAAATCACCAAGATCAAGATAATTGGGATAATAGACCTTAAAGATTGAAAAAATTAATACATAAATGATAGCAATTAATCATGTATTGATAAAACTGACTAAAGCTAATTTAAATCAATGCATAATAAATTACTAAAAGAATATGAAGATATTATAATGAAAACAAAACCATTTACTCATAGAACAAAAGCCATTAAGCAATCTGAAATTTCATATTCTTCTTCGAAAATACTGGTCCATTCTCCCAAATGTCCAACCATGAGTTTCTCCTCTTGAAAAGAAAAAGTTTATAAAATAAATAATACAAAAAAATGAAAGGATAAAAATACTCATCTGAATTTCTTGGATCTCTTGGGCTCTAAACTTTATCATATATTTGTGCAATGAATGAGCAGTCTAGGCATCACTAATAATTTTCGCCACCTGAAATTTTCCTCGTAAAGAGACAAAAATATCTCTCAAATCGTGCATTTATTTGGGAATAATATCTCACGTAAGCTAAATGGGTCGATTCTGCAGATGGGTTTTCAACCATTTATTTATATTCCTTATGGTTTGGCTGCAATCAGTCCCGCAAAATCGTCTGTCTATTCTTGAACGCATTTCCAAATATTATGTGTTGTTGCTTATAAATTATTTGCAACAGTCCAATATTATTTTTGGATCAATTATCTTGAATGTATTTAGATAATAAAATCAAGCCATGATCATATCCTTACCAAATAACTGATAATAGAAACCTTTGAAACAAAAAGAAACCAAATTAATAACCTAAAAATTGTGAATAAAACAAAATCTAGAACAATAAAATTAAAATGAGTTTAAACTAAATATAATTTCTAAACAAATATTGTTTATATTTTCTTTTCAAATATGATCTTAAAATTTCAGAAGCTTCAAGTTGATGGAGAGGAGAAAAATATTAATTTTGGGTTTTCACAAAATCAAACAAATGATAGATAATTCTTTTTATTATTATTTTGAAATGAGATGAAAAATGACAAACGAATTAAATTAATTAAACCTACTAAATGATTTTGGGAAAATGATTGCTAATGAGCAAAAGACAAAAATATAATCATAATTTAAATGAAAGTAAACAATTGATAAAAAATAATTTTTTCGTTTAAATTAAGATTTCTATGTTTCTCTTTCCCTCATTCAAATTTAATCAAATGTGAACGAATGTCATAGAAAAGATGTGTCGAAATAATATTTATTCCTGTAAAATCATTGTTATTAATCCATGTCTTCAACCAAACCATTCTCATAAAAGATAAATTCAATAAGAACGAGGTAATAACAAACTCCCAAATTATGAAGCTCCTCCATCAACATCAAAACTTTGTAGAAAGAAAAACGAACTGGGAGTTGAATTCCATGAAATTCAAACCAAACAAAAGCAAAGAATATAAACTCGAACCAACCTCAAAACAAAGAAAACCAATACCAATCCAATCAATTCAAAGGGAAAAAAAGAACCGAAGAATCCAAGTAAAATTTTGAGGGACCCCAGATTTTGATTATGTAAAAAGAAGGGGGTTGTTGGGGCCCAACACAACCGTCACATATATTCTCAGAGATAAGCTGCCACCATTCCAACAAGCTTGTTTTCCACTACATTTTGCAGTTTCAACTTATTTCCTTATTGAATAGAAAATCAATTTTATTGTATCTCTGTTATTCTATGTTAAACATCATTTAATAATATGTATTCATTTTGTTCCGCTCATAATATATGTATTAACCAGTGAGGGAATTAAGTGAAATCACCAGGTCAACGTCTAGTGGATTGGAGGGTGGGGTCATATCATATGGCTGTGGTAGTTCCTCCACAGGAAGAAAAAAAATATCTTCTTCAGAAATATCCTCAGTCACAACTGTTACCACTCATTTTTTTATGGAAATTTTAAGTGTCTTTAGCATCCTTGTGATAACCTTTTGAAATATTTTTTCTTATTTTCCCTAGTTCATAAATTCCAATTTCCTCATTGAGTTAGGAAGAGTCTTAATTCATAGATCTTTTTCTCCAAACACCTTTTTCCTTTGGCTTTTTAACCTGCATAACCAAAAACCAACTTTTAGTAGTTTTTCCTATATCTTTATTTTGTTAATTTCCCTATGGTTTTATTTTAGTTTCCTTTTCAATAAATGAGTTTATTGACTTTGATGGAAGATGTGGTGTGTGATTTTAGAGTGGCTTAAACCTAGATCACACTATGTATTATCTTACAAGTCAAATCTATCTTAAGACCAAGCCACGAGTCAAACCACAATCTAAATCTACGGGCCAAGCCATAAATTAAGCCAACATTCCAGTTGTTCGGTGCTCGGTGAAATTTCAATTACCTGATTTGCAGGATGCATGCACAGGTGCCATGATGAGATATCGATGTAGTATTGTTTAAAGTTTCTACAGGTGTTGAGGAACTAAATGTATCCACGATGTATACAATGATGTTCCCAAAATTCTCATCCATTCCACTGTTTTCATGCATGGATGTGCAGAATGCAATATGCTGCCAAATCTCATGGACGCTGCCAAATTTCCTAGACATTGTGTTGTGTTTTCTTTTGGGCACTGTAAATTTCTTCGGCGTTGCGTTTTCTCCTGGGCCTTGTAATTTTCTTGGGTGTTACCCAATCTCCTTAGCAATGTAACAATGAACGCTATGGATTTTGTAGGATGTTTCAGTATTGGCACTACCTAATTTCTCAGATGTGCTACCTAATTTATGGAAAAGACAGATTATTGCATAGAGAACATGATTTTCTTGTAAAATTGACAGTTCAGATTCAAGCTCAGATGGTAGAACTCTAATCTGAAGGAAATACAATATGAAGATATGTTCTCTACAACCTTCAGATGAAACTCATGCACCTAAGTTGGCATGACAAGCCTCAGAGATTAAGCTTTTACCTATAAATAAAAGGTTCATGCAGGTATCAAATACGTAGCTGGAACATCATTCCAAGCATAAGACGCCAACAGTCCAAGCATTCTACAGTAGTTGGGTTCCCTATCTTTCTCATGCTTTGTTTTTTCTTGCATGTATAAGATTTTTTTTTGTTGGTATTCTTCCCTCCACTTGCAACATTTTTCATCGTAAAATTGCATATTTGAAGTACACTCCTCGACACTGTCAAAATGTTTTTATCCAAAGTTGTAAGTTTCAGTGTACAGAGACAGTGGCGCTACCTTTTTACTTGTCTAGTTGTGAAATACGCTACTCAGGCCGCTACCTAAAAAAGCTACCAACAGACACCAGTGATCCAGGAAGGTCAGGCCAACAACTTTTTGGATGGATGATGATGGAGAAAAATCCAGAAGAAGTAGCTCACATTTTGAGGACAACTACACGCTCCTAAAAGACACATGGAAAAATAGGAGTTGCGAGCAAAAGAGGATCAAATCAGAGTTTAAATTTTGTACCTCCAGTTGTTGCCTCCCTTTTTGTTATAAATAGATATATCAATTACTTTAGCAGGGGTTCGAATGGTTGAGCTGAAGATCCCAGATTGTAATTTTTTGACTCAGTAGACTGTGAAATGGTTATGTATTTGATTTGCGACATCTTTGGTTAATAAAAATCAACCTCTTATTCCAGCTAATTTTCTTCTAATACTAAAGTGTTCATTCTTTGAATGATTCACATGAATGGTTGTGGTGATATTATGATGTATGTTTGATTATTATATTATCATGATATTTCTTTAGTATCCTTAAGTTCTGAACTCAATAAGATCTTGTGTTAAGACATGTTCTTCCTTAGGTTGACTGCAGACTTGATGTTTACAACAACCTCTACATTCCTCTCACTGAAGTCTTTCGTCGGTTCATACTTTTTCTAACTTACTGATTGAAGTTAGCCAAGACCTCGATTGTTGGTTAATACTAGCCCTATTTTCTGAGTTGGAAAATCATTATTTTGAGTCTTATTCAATTGACCTTTAAAAAACCTCATTTAGACTTACAAATTTTTTGATGTTACCAAGCTCACCTAATTACAGTCTCGAGTGACTTTTGGAGTGATAACAACAACAATAAAAATATTTTGTTCCTTACACTTGTGCCTTGGAAAATATTTGTTAGCACAATTATAACAAAGACCCTTGAGTTTAAATTCAACCATTTAAAACCTGGTTAATTTATGGATATTGAGGAGAGTTGCAGGAGGGGCATAATTGGTGGGTTTAGGGTGAGGAGGAAAGAAGGGTTTGCGGGTTTGGGAGGACACATTTGTTTTGTGCTTCCTTGCCTCACTGAGTAGATTCCAACCAAGTATGGGGGCGTGCCATGAGAACATGGGCACAAATTTCATCTTTGAGGCCACTGATAAAGAATTCCCTAAAGAAAGCATCTGATATGCCCTCCGTTCTGAAAGCCAAGTACTCAAATGCAGAAATAAAGTCTTCCACTATCCCAAACTACTTTAACTTGGTCAAACAACCTAAATGGTGGATGTCAGAGTTAAAACGGTCATAAATTTCATTCACAAAATGTGTCCAAGCAACATACCCTTGGCATGTATTTTTTCAACATTTCCACCATTGCCATCGTTCTAGGTCCAGATGTAGGACACCATAACGAAGCTTGGCTAAATCATCAGTAATTCCATGCAAAGAGAAATAATGTTCCATTTAGGTGGCCCAGCCTATGGGATTCGATCCATCAAATTTGTTCACCTGAATTTTGGGAGGGTGGAGGTCTCGAGAAAAGTGGGTAGTATGAGGACCTTGGTAATGGGAAGATTCATGGTCATCCTGGTAAGATGGTTGTTCATAAGAGGAAGGGTTTTGGGAACAACCCATGAAGTCTTCCAAGGTGTCTTTGAGGTATTTGAGGTTTTTGATGTAGGAACATTGATCCTAGAGGACTTGAATGGATGAATTGATTGATATAAGGTTGTCATTGATATTATTGATGTTTTCCTTGTTTTGGTGGTTGTCAACAATCAAGGTATTGATTTCTTGGTATCTTGTGGTATCCATTTGGAAAAATGGGTAGGTAAATGTTATAGGGGAAACAAAAGTTGTCTAGATGGGTTGATGGGAGCACTGAGAATAAGGGTGTAAAATTATAGGTACCACTATGATCCGTGAGAAAAGAGGGATCCAATGGGATATGGGATAAATAAGGGTGTCAGAGAAGGTTCGGGTCCACAAACATAATTCTGTTAAAAATGATAGGTATGACTGGTATCGGGGAAATGAGAGGAACGCAGTGGGATAGGTCCCAAATAAGTTTGTCACCGGGATCACTACACTTTTTTTTATTATTATTATACTCCTGTGGAGTTATACTTTGGCCTGAATAATACTGCAGTGATGAAATTCTAAAATGATTAACAAGAAGAAATGTGTGTTAATTTCGTAACCAAAATCCAGAAGGCACAGTTGTGCGACAATAGATATTGTATGTTCTATTTTTGTTTCCATTCCTAGGGGTAGGATATTCAGGGTTTATACAGACCAAGTTTTTCTCTGTGTTATATCTCTTTGATATACGTGCAGGGTCAAACAATAGTACTCGACCCAATATCTCAGGGAACCAAATAAGGAGGATAGACCGTGCCCTTATCTGTACTACCCGAATATGTAGGTACTATAAAGTATCTTCCAAAGTGTTGTTCTTGGCTGTATTGTATAATTCAAGTGGTCAATCGATTTATCTATCAAGGTATTCAAGATATCTAGGTCGATCTGTATACAAGTGTTTTCTGATGCGCTACCACTAGAAGGGGTACCAATAGGGGCTACAAGTGTGGCCAATAGATGTGAGCTTCAAAAACATTTGTAGTTCCCGCGTGTGTGCTTCCCTCACCATGGATTCATGCACTGAACGACATATATTTGTAGCTTTAAGATTTCAAAATTCGTCTCCACCTTGAAAAACAAACTTAACGCACAATTTTCTACCGAGGAAGGTGCTCTAATACCACTTTTGGTACTCCATATATAAAATAGTACGCAACACAGAAATATTTTAGCATAGAACTGGGAGAGAAACAATGATATAACCAGAACAATACCAAAATAATACAAGAATAACTCTAGAAAGAGAACCTTGATTAATGATAGCAATGTTGACTTGCCTCTTTGAGGGGGAAACCTCCAACAGAGAAGATCTCTATTACAATAATTTCCAAGACAATATTTCTCGTAGCCTCTACTCCTATTTATACTAAATATATCTATCCAAAAGAAAATTGTATAGGAAGATCATTCTAGAAGTGGAAGCTTCTATTAGGTCTTCTTACATTTGACTTATTCTTCCTTATTTCTAGGCCTTATTAATATTGGCCTTTATTACAAGGAATTTTATTATTGTAACTACTTGAGGGGTTAGGGAGGTTATGTCCCTAACAAATACCATGATTCTATGCTGGCATGTGGCATATCCAAAAGATACTCATCCTAACAAGTGATTCTTTACAGAAGATGAATATTGGAGTTTATTGTGTAGATGAAAAATGTGGAATTGATTGGGAGTAAAACAAGCTTGGTGATGTGTCCCTCTATATTTAAGGAAAATTACTTTGTTCAATTTCTCCTCTTATGAAGGAATACTAGAAATGAATTTTAACAGAGAGTGTTCTTGGGCCATTTTTCACTTCCAGTGCCAATTTTTAATACATCATCTCATTCCTCGGTTATCTTTTGGAGTGATGACCTACCTCCAATAACAACATATCCTTCCTAAATTTTGGGAGCTCTTAATATATATATGAATTGGGCCTAATATCATAGAAGAAAAAAATAATAATCTAAGTAGGTGACTAATGTTAGTATTTGCAAATAAAGTGAATAAGAAAGGATGCACGTCCAAAACTATCGTTGGGCCTCCACTATGGAGAAATAACACACCCATGCTTTCCTGTTCAATAAGAGATTCACAAGTTATCTGAATATTTCCCTCACATAGTATCTCCATGGAATAACAATGGGTTTTTCCAATAAACCCTGTTGTCTTAACTACCCCATATAAGAAAGGATGTTGTTGTAGTTCAGTTTGACCAAATATACTACATTTGGAAAAATGTTGTTAGTATGGAGCATTATCTATAGTTTGTTTTTCAAAAGAGGGGTTGTTAGACAATCTTTTATAATATGTTATCACTTGTGTTTTAATACCATACATGTTGGATGAGGATCTTTTCATAGACAATGTTTTGTATATTAAATATTGGGGATGCACTAGGCGACTATGAGGGTTGAATATGGATGCAGTGTCGAAGTTGGCCAAATTGGTGATCTATATCATCAGTCTCTCATGGAGCGAGGTGATAGAATGGGGTGTTGGGTAAAGAAGAATCAATAAACAGACCAAGTGTGTGTGAGATAGAGTGAGACTGGGGAAATACCATGGCTTTGGTGACATCATCTACAAATTATTGTAGTAATGGATACATGGACTAAGGGGAAGGGCTGGTTAGGTTATCTGGGTGAATGAGGTAAACCAATAACAAGAAGATGCATTTTTTCAGACTAACATGTTTAACTTCTTCTTGTATGGTAATAGGCTGGGTGGATTTAAGAGCATAGGATGTAAGCACACAGGTGCGTCCCTCATTTTGCAGGTGGTATTGATGAGATTTAACATGATAAAAATGTGTATGTACTATTGGTAGGGAATACCAAGTAATAAATCAACATAACATAAAGGAGATAAATCAGACACCATAGTGTCCCTGAAAGGGCCAATAGCAAAGGTCATAGGACAACACCAAGAGAAACTAAGATGAGGGCCTTCCTTTTTTACCAAATCAAGATGATATGGAGTCGAACGTGGATTAGTGGGGAGTTGAAGGAATTGGATGAAGTCTTGGGACACAAGGTTCTGTTGGATTATGTTATCCAATATGAGAGTATCCAACTAATGCTTATTGTGACAGTTGTTTGTAAACAAAGTTACAAAAGAGGTGTTAGGTTCATTAGAAGTCATTAGGATCAGAGAAGGGTAAATTTCTATAGTATTGGAGAGATAAATGTTTTTAGGAGGGTCAAAGGAATATGCCTATGTGACCTATGTAAATATATTTGTGTTGGTCCAAAGGTTATGAAGTGCCCGACAATCAGCAGAAGCATGTGAGGTGGTATTGTGGAAGCTACACTAGTGCACATTTCAAGGTGTGTTAGGGTGATGTGCGTGTAAAATAAGAATTACCAATAGTATAAGTGTTAGATTTGGTTTGGGGAGAGTGGATTTAAGAAGACACTTTATGTTTCATTGTTAAGGTCCTAACCCGCACATAGGTAGATCAATGTATTCGGATGTAATAAAGGTCAATATTAATAAGACCTTTCAATAAAATAGAATAAGGCGGATGTAAGAAGACCTAATAGAAGCTTCCGCTTCTAGAAGATCTTCCTCTAGATGCTTCTCTTAATAGGCATATTTAGTATAAATAAGAGTCGAGGGTATGAAAACCCTAGCTTGGAGATTATTGTAATAGAGCGCTCCTCGACTGGAGGTTTCCCCCTCGAAGAGGCCTGTGAACATTGCTTTCTAAATCTAAGTTCTTTTCTATTGCTATTTTTTATATCATTTATGTGTATTGTGAAGATTATGCTGGATATTTTACTGTTATTCTGCCATTTCTAGCATTTTATTTCTGTTCTGCATATTTTATATATTTGGTATCTTGCAAGTGGTATCAGAGCACTTTCCTTGGCAGAAATTGTGGGTATTTTTTTTTCAGGGTAGAGACGTATTCCGACGTCTTTAAGCCACAAAGATCTGTCGTTACGCACATAAACCCGCGGTTGTGGGATTCATACACGCAGGAAATACAAGTGGTTCTTAAGCGCAAATCTGTTGGCCACCCTTGTAACCCCTGTTGGTACCCCTTCGAGTGGTAGCGCATCAGACAACACCTGTGTACGGATCAGCCTAGATTTCTTGAAGCCCTCTTTAGATAAACCTATCGGCCGTCAGACTGCTATAGTGTCACCGAGAACAACACTCGGGAAGATACTCTCTAGTACCTGGGTAGTCGGGTAGTACGGCTACGGGTACGGTCTATCCTCCTTAGTTAGTGCCCTGAGATATTGGGTCGAGTACTACTGTTGGACCCCACACGTATATCAGAGAGCTATAGCATAGAAAAAACCCTTGTCTGTAGAACCCTTGAATACCTAACCCTTGGGGAACATAAACAACAACATAAACAAATTAAACCGACGAGATCTATTGACTCGCATCTGTGTTCGAGTTGTTAAGTAAATACTCTCTAGTTCAGAATTTGGGGATTTCAGCACTGCAGCATTCTTCAGACCAAAGCATAACCCCGCAGCTGTAAAAAAAAAAAAAAAAAAAAAA
>ML787714.1:6511-84640 GCA_009831015.1 Picea engelmannii | reverse complement strand
ATCTACCCCTCTCTCCCCCTCACTCCATACCACCCTCCCTATAACCTACTCTTCTTCCCTCCTAACCTCTCTCTCTTTATCTTCATCACTCTCACTCTCCCCCTCTCTCCTTTTGTCCCTCTATATTATCCTCTCTCTATGACCTCTCTCTCATACACAATTTCTCACTTTATCACTCACTTTCTATCTCCCCCTCTCCCTCTCTCTTCCCTCCACCCCCTACTACCTCTCTCCCTATTTTCCTTTGTCCCTCCCCACCTATGCCCTCATATATATCTTTACCTATGTTTCCCCCTTCATCTCTTTATTTATCTCCCCCTACCTACACTCTTTGTCCCTCCCTTTTTCATTCCTTCCTTCTATTTCTCTCTCTCTCACTCACTCTCACTCTCTCCCTCTCCCTCCCCTCTCCTCCCCTCTCTCTCCCTTCTGCTTTCTCTCCCCCTCTCTTTCTTTACCTATCTCTCGTTGTTTTTGGGTTGTTATATTCTTTTCAATGAAATTATAGTCAAGGTGGATTGAATGAAAGTCGAAGTCAAAGTTCGATATTGTTTGGGTGGGTAAATACAAAGTCGAAGGAATCAACAACAACTCAAAGGTCAAGGTAGTTCGACCAGGTAAAAATGAAGAATACATCGACAACAAGTCGAAGGTCAAGGTGGCTTGACTAGGTAAATTCAAAGAGTTCAATCAACATGTGGTAGACAAGAGGGAGTGTGGGAACTAGATGAAGATTGAATGAAGGCCGACCGATAATCTACTTGTAATATGACTTGGTAGTCAATTGTAACAGAATCCTAATTTTCATGGGATTTGTAGCCATTTATATGCGTGGATCTACAACAATTTTTGGGTGACTTTCTTTAGGGTTTTTCCTACTATAAATCTTATAAGTAAGTCATATTGTAATACTGTAAAGTTTAATAAATAGATGATGACACTGTAGAGGTTGTTGGTCATACAGATGTAATTCGAATTGGTTGTAGGCTTGTTCTTGTCTAAAGCACTCTCTCCATAGTTGTAGGGTTGATTTGTTTCATAGTTTTTAGTTTGTTGCTGAGATTTTGGAAATAATTCCTAGTATAGAGGTTTTTTTATATACTTCAAGGGAGTTGGTTTTGCAAGAGCTATTTTGAGAGGTCCGACAATATATTTTAAATTTTATAATATGACAGAGATTAGGAAGACAAAGCGAGTGAGGAGGAGTGGTTTTGAAGAAATTCCATGTGTGCATATTGTGAGACAAGTTTTGAATATTGTTGGCCCTCAACCAAGTTTTGGAGAACCTTGGTCGTCTTTTACCATTTATGGGACTTTGATAGGCTTGTCCAAGATGGAGCGCCCAGGCGAAGCGGAGATCACTGGATCTCTCCCTCTTTTACAGACTTTTTGGGTTTAGGGTTTATGTAACGGGTACAACCCATGGGTTTACCCATGCTTAGGCCCCTTTTTTAATATATAAATAAGTAGCTAGGCGATGTAAAAGAATGCCAGAGTGCTAAGTGAAAATAGTTGTGAAGGCTTTGCGCATATTGTATGTTGAGACTTGTAGAGATAAGTGCAAGTGTTTTGTAAGTTCTTTGTGCATAGACTGTGTAAAGGCTTTGTGCTAGACCTAACTCAAGGAAGGAGTATCTAGCGAGGTGCACTCGTATCTCCTGTCCTATGTAGAGTTGGATTCATGGCTCTGTGCATGTAATAATATTGGAAGAAGCTAATAAAGAGGAAGAAGAGTTGGTGGATGTAGCCCCACACTAGGGTGAACCACGTATATCATGTGTTTTGGTTGTTTTGTGCGATGTGCTTGATATGTTACTGATGTGATCTATGCTTAGTGTTGTAATATTTATGTATGTTATATGCATCTAATGTAGTAGCTTAGTGCCTTATATGTGAATGAATACTATATCTACTTTGATGCTATGTGTTGAATGGTTAGATATATTTAGATATTGATGAATACTGCGTTGTTTTTTAATTGGGGCTTTTGCCTGCGATGAGAATAAGGGTCAAAGACTAATGAATGTTAATTGCTAAGTGTTATGTTAAGTATTGTGATCATAGATCTGTGTCCCAATTAGGCTGTAGACACATGAGTCCTACAACCCCCCCTGCCTTTACCTTGGGTGAGAGTTCATTTTCTTCGCAAGTGATGCCGAAAGGGCTGGTAGTTAGGGTTTTGTTGGTGCGTTGTTGAAGTGTGGAACCCTGGGTCTGCCCTTGTGCAAACAAATGGTTCCGTTGTCAGGACCTGAAACTGTGATTGATGGGAATTGAAGAAAAGAGAAATATTTGTGCATAGATCTGTTGTTGTAGTGTGCAGTATTCTACTTGACTTGTGAAGCTTTGTGCTAAGAAGGGAGTCGAATCTGAAGAAAAGAGGTAAGTGTTAAACTTTATTCTCTGATAAAGGTAAGATAAGTGAAAATTTTTGTTTCAAAATAATGGATCTATGTATGTTTGATAGATCTCACACTAGTCTGAAAACTAGGGCACCACTAGAAGAAAGAACATTTCATATGAATAGATATGACCAAGTTAATGAAAGATATGTTATTCCTATGAATAGAAAGAATTTTTGGACTAACAAGTGGATGCAGGATCCTAGAAATAATTTTTGCAGGTCCATCGCTGTGATCCCAGTGGACAGTATAGGAAAGGTTGGGGATCATTTAAGAGAAAGAGAGGACTGACTCTTTGTTATAATTGCAAAAGACCGAGACATCTTGCCAAAGAATTCCCTAGTATAGGTCCTAGTTGTCTTTGTTGTAAATTTGTTGCTCATGAGGTTTTGTATTGTCCTTGAATGATTGCTAAAGTTGAAAGGATGGATATGAGACAAGAAAACCATGAAGAAGGTCAAGAGACTAAGGATATGCTAGAACACCAGAAAGAATCAAAGACTATATTATTGCAGATGAAAGAAACATTGAATGATCACAGAAGCATCAGTTTACCAGATATCTTAAAAGAGAAGCAATGCATAGAAACAAGAATATGATACTTCAACATAGACTGCTTATTAGATGTTGAAACACGGGTGAAAATTATGCTAGAAAGTACTTGAGAAATTTTGAGAAATCCTGCTATGATTCCTTCATTGGGAGGAATAGGATTGTTTAAAGGAAAGATGATAACCCTATGTGGAAGACTTACTCATGTATCTATGAGTGCTCATGGAACATCGAAAAAAGAATAATTCAAGGTCATTAAGTTTGTTGAGAACAACACTCCTTTTGTACCATTGTTAGGAAGGACTTGGATTGAGAGAGATCAGATCCAAAGGAAAGAAGAAGAGGAACCTATAGAACAAAAAAAGAAATAACTAAGGGAGTTCATGGCTAGGAGAATAGTGCACTTAATATAAGAACATGAGGAAAAGTCGAATCAACTAAGGGCCAGAGACCTGGATGTCGAAGTTGAAAGAGCACAAGAAGGCTTAAATAACTTGTCCATGCAGAAGAAAAGAGAACCTACTCCAGAAACAGTAAGAGAATAATTATTACCCTCGAACCCTGTGAACGACCCTCAGTAGTGTAAAGTTACTATGCTAAGAATATATAAGAACAAGAATGGAAAGAGGAATCTAGAGACGCAAATCACAGGAAAGAAAGAAAGAAAGCTCGGTAAGAAGAAAGAAAAGCTAGAAAAATTGTAGGAGGACTTCGCAGATGGAAGGATTGCAGAACTTGAACCTCGCCAAAATAAAAGAATAGCACAGACTGGAACTTCACCACAACGAATCAATATGACCATTGGAGGAATCCCGACCATTAGAACGATGCTCTAGAATGGATATAAATGTAGTTATTTCCGGAAAGATCGCCATTGGAACATTGGGACCGTGCCATAACGGATGGAACCATATTGATTAAAGCATTCCTTCTCGTTGGAAGAATATGTTACGAAGTTGTCTATTTAGTCTGCTGCATGTGTCACTCGGAACACTTTTGCAAACTGAGATATTCGAGCCCATAGAGAATTGATTGCTACTTCACTGTGCATTTGAGACCTCACTAACCTCTTTGTTTACCTTGAGCATCTGTTCATCTATCCGAGTTATCTGATCTAGACCGTGCATGTCGGACGACCTTAGTGTAGTAGAGAATTTTTTCAAGGAGATCCTGATAGGACTTATGGATGAAAAGGTCATGTCCGCAGGAGCACAAGCCTCATCAACGAGAGGATTGCAAGCATCCTCATTGACTGCACGTTGATTTGGGCCATCCTAAACTACAACAGAGAAAAGAAGTAAGCACCGTGAAGACCTGGCGAATGTGAAGACCATCCCGTCGGTATTTCCCAAATATATCCTGCCTCTAGATGGCGCGGTTAGTTGTGACAATGTCCCAAGAGATTTCGACTATACACAAATCACTACGTACCTCCCAAAGGGGATACACGCAGTTTAACCATAGTTGGGACAGATCCTAATGCTCAAGATCAATGATTTCAACTTAGGAGACCGCAAGAATTATGGAATGCTCGCACCACATAAGTACTTAACAAAGACAATGGGGAAGAAGACAAAGATAGTTCCCCAAAGAGACCATGGACCTCGTGAGATCAAAAATCCTTAATGTGATGAAGATACTACACTTTGGTAGACATCAGGAGGTTAACGTGTGCGTTAAAACACTCTTTCCATGCTTCCATGGAAGGTACCCATGAGTGGATAGGCACATCATTATAGATCCGGTGTTGATCCAAAAAATCACTGGATTGACTATGCAGGGACCGAACCCTCAGGAATTTTACCTAGGGAAGGCTGCAGATCACACCCTGGCGCAACAAATATAGGACACCTATGGCAATGTGGAGAAAGGGAAGTGGGGCTACAAGGTAGCCTCCATCCAATATGGCACAGTGCACCTAGATTTCCATTTGATCGCTGGTAATCTCATTAGGAATAACAAACCGACACAGGTCATGGCGTTTGTCATCGACCTCAGAGGAAAGTGAGTCGAAGGGATGCAAATGTACTAGACGAGCTACCTCGTCAACCAGTGGGAGAAATATTGTCGCGAAGTGCAACACCAAGGTTACAAGTTTCACTTTAGCTAGTTGTTTATTCTCGTCGCCTTTGTCACTTGGGAGATGCCAGAAGGAGCAACCTTCCCTGAAGTTGATTAGTCTGAACCACTGGACGCAAGGTTCACCACCTTGTGGTACTCGAGCGATATGGAAAAGCAGTGGAAGTCGAATGTTTTTGTTAGGTTCCGAACCTGCACATAGGTAGAGAAATATATTCGGATGTAATAAAGGTCAATATTAATAAGGCCTTTCAATAAAATAGAATAAGGTGGATGTAAGAAGACCTAATAGAAACTTCCTCTTCTAGAAGGATCTTCCTCTAGATGCTTCTCTTGATAGACATATTTAGTATAAATAAGGGTCAAGGTTATGAAAACCCTAGCTTGGAGATTATTGTAACAGAGTGTTTCTCGACTGGAGGTTTCCCCCTCGAGGAGGCCCGTGAACATGTCTTTCTAAATCAAAGTGTTATTTATGTTGTTGTTCTTATATCATTTATGTGTTATTGTGGAGATTATACTAGTTATATTACTGTTATTCTTCCATTTTTAGCATTTTATTTCTTTTCTTCATACTTTTTATATCTGGTATATTACAAGTGGTATCAGAGCCCTTTCCTTAGCAAAATTTGTGGGATTTTTTTTTTCAGGGTAAAGACGTATTCCGACATATTTAAGCCATAGAGATTTGTCGTTACGCAACCTGCGGTTGGGGGATTCATACACGCAGGAAATACAAGTGGTTCTTAAGTGCACATCTGTTGGCCACCCTTGTAACCTGTGACATCCCCCAAAATAAAATATTTTGAAAATTTAATTTGCTGGAAATTTATTCCGTTTTTAGTAAATTCGAATTTGGAAAATTTTTGCCATATATGGCAATTCCGAATTTCAAATTTGTTAATTGTAATAAATTATTATGACTGTGGGGTAGAGATCTGATTTGACCCCACTAACTATTTGACAATGACAGTTGTTTAAAAACATAATATTTTATATTGATTGCAGGAGGAAAAATGGAACAACCATGTTAAAAGTAGATGACCATGACTCCATGAGTGGGGAACATGTTGGAACTACCCCTAGGATGATTTTTACAAGTGGAAAATTAGTGATTTGGCCATTGGCAGCCCCTGAAAATCAGGGATTTAGGAAGCTACAAAAATTCCCAAGGGAGGGAAAAAGATTTAGGCAATTAATAAATAAGCATATGTGAGGAGGCAGGACACTGCCAAGTATGTTGGGAAAGAGACTATTGATTCTTTTTTTTCCCACTTGCTGTTATGAACACTGAAGGAGTGTGAGGCAAGGGGGAGTTATTGAATTGAAGGACAATGTTGTAGAGGGATTTCCAAGTTCGCCCTTATGGACTCATGGTCAGGCTAGGGGGTGAATCGGGAAATTGATCGTGGCTGCTCAGTTCTACGGTTGGGAGGAACGTGGTTGTTCCCTTTGTTTTCCCGCGAGTTTAGTTCATATATGCTACTCTAATCTCTATCTGTCTGAATGATTTTATATTGGATGTACTGTACATGTTATAGCTAAACTGAAATGGTTTCTAATATCTGTTTTAATGATCGTATAATTGCTGTAAGTCTTTTTCTGTATCTAAATTTCAGTATTTATGCCTCTGTGGGATGAATTGGTTATTGATATAGTGGAATCCTTAAAGTTGGTATGCATGAAATAACCTAGACAAAGGTTGTTCGATTTCATGAAATATACAGTCCACTTAACTATCGAATAGTTCCTCATAAATTCTGGAATCATCCCCTAAGTAATCCTCTACTGTGGAATTAGAACCTGTATGTAAATATAAAATATATGATATCCTCATAGAATTCAGTAAATAGACTATAGGATTTAATCATGGAATTGTTTCCAGATATTAAACTTTAAGTAGAATCGAATATGTATCAATGAATGAACAAATCTATTACAATCATATATATTTCATTCTGTAATTTAATTCCTAAAACAAAATCACATATATAGTCGAACTTGGATAGAACTAGAATAATGAAGCATATGGGAATGAACATAATCAAAGGAAGAAGACTACCCTAGACTTAACGATATATTCATGCTAGGATCATACTACAGGAAAGCAGATAAATGATTTTGTTGATACATCATGAACATATGACACATGTTACATATGTTGTGCGTAGAGAGAAACAAAGAATGTTATGGCTGTAGCATTGCCATTTAGGATATCTATTAAATTTGCTTTTCATTTTACAAAAAGCTATTTTAAGAAATTACAAAGTAATGCAATCGATTCTAAGGATACAATCGATCTAAAAGACAAGAATCTACAAAAAATGTTGAGATTTGGAATGCGAAACCCCGCCTCCGAACGATCCCCTTTGGGGTAAATTCCACATAAGAATTGCATTAACAAGAGACTAATCATACAGACATTAACAAAGTCAAGTAATGATGGCTATTATAATTGTTTTAAAGATTTCCGAATACTTTAAATTACGAAAGTAATGTACAAAACACCGAGGATAAGCTATTTCCAAATAGAAAATAATGTCCCTCCATTACTAAGCTTAACATATTTAAGAGTTTCCCAAACAAGTAAACTTAGAGTTGTTTTCGCCAATTCTAGTATTGGATGATCAATCATTTTCCTACATCATGCTCAATTGTATATATATATCCTTAAATGGAACTTTAACAAAAACAAAACGGGATTTAACCCTCAGATATCCAACATAGGAAATCGGTGCATAAGTAATGTTACTTTTAACAACATAAAGCTACGAACAGAATCGTGACCTCCATGCTTTGATTTAAGAAGCAAGTTGAGAACCACATTTTTGGAACCCAAGTACCTTTGTCATGATGAGCAAAGGCTGGTACCTGCACTGTGAAGTGGGCATACCTGCATTCATCCATCATAGAAAATATTAGTAAAGTACAGAGTAGAACTTTAAATTATAGAATCGAAAGTGTAGATTGATAACCACAACTATGCCAGACTACTTAACTTAAGGGCCGAAACACTGTGCCCTCCAGTTGTCGTGATTGGTTTTGTAATCGACCCTGGCCGAGGGGAGAATGGTTCCTGGAACTTCTGGTGGGTACACTCGCAACAAGCAGAGTCCCACCATTAATAAAGAGAAACCCATTTTGTTACAAAATTAAACAATTAATTTGAAAAGATAAAATAACATTGTGAATCAAGAGTTAAATATTTTATTAAAAATCCTTTAGGAACAAAAATGAAGAACGTAAGGAACGACATCATACACATAGACAATAGAAGTTCTCATGGAAAGTACCCCAACTCAGTAAGAGATAAACTACCGGTAAACCACCACCATACTACAAATAATATGCATCAGTCATAGAGGAGAACAGATACGTTAAGAATCCAGATTGACCTTTTATTCTCCTGGAGCCTTTACATGACGTAAGAATAAACCCTTCTGTGCTACACTGAGTGACTCCAAAAAACAGTTACTAGTCACAAGGTAAAACAAAATAAATGAACCAGAAGAATCCCACGGGACACAAACAGTGGACGCAAAGTAGGACTTTAGGTTCACAGAGGTAAAGATCAGTGACTCTCGGATACAGCCTCTTCTACAGTCGATATTAGAATGAAAGGGAGAAACGTGTAGACTCCAAACCTAAATATAGGAAGTAAAGGTTTTCTTTGTATAGCCCACACCATGAACTCTCTTGTTTCGAACTTCAGATATGATAGTTCCCTTAGAAAACTTACTAGGTAGTCAGATGTTGTCGTCGACTTCACCAAGGTTGGCCGCAGAGGTGGTAGCATTTCCCTGTGGAAGAGTGCATAATAAAAAAAACTCTCCTTTGGAGTCACAAGGGTAGAAATGAGACCCCCAAAACCTAAGAGGGACGAGTACCACTCTTTAAAGCATGGGAGGTACAATCCATGCGCTAGGGAAAAGTTGGCACATCAGGATTGGGAAGAATAGGAGGAAGAGTCATCGAGACTGAGGTTCGTAGGACCCTAATTAATTTTAGGACAGAGCGAGCCTTAACTCCTCCTGACAGGTACATCCACCTCCCTTAATGCTGAAGATACAAAGTTAAACAACAGTAAAACCATGATTGTCCAGTGAAACTAATCGGTCGCTAATCTTTTGTCATTGAAGTTATCCTTTCGTTACACCAATAGGACGAGGAGGTTTAGTTAGTTTAGTTATGCAGATATTGATGCGGAATTGGTCGGGTTTCAATTCGTTATGGTGGAGACGAATTGTATCATAACTAAAATGAAACCATCAAAGAAAATGCATTGATAACCACACATAAATCACCATTAATATCCTTAGCCCATTCCTGGTACATATTACATTTAGGATTTGAATTCTGATTTCGACACAGCTAGGTAGGAGTACAAGCATTTAATCTCATGGTTATAAACTTATGCACAAAGTCCAAATAGCCCAATTCTCTTAAATAAGGGAACTGAAAATTCAAATGCTAGTGTATGGGTGGATACGTGTAAGTAATAATATCTATATAGTAAGATATATGAGTTAGGAAAAATGCTTGTATTCAATGGAACCTCTCTTAAGTGATAAGTTAGTATGGAAAATGGTTACTCCAAGCCAAAACGAAAATGTAAGTACCCATCATACGAGTTGATAAAACGAGGATAATTAGAAAATAATGTACAAAAGAAAAAAAAAATTATGATAAATTTGAGGTTCATTATATAACCCCTGTTGGTACCCCTTCGAGTGGTAGAAAATCAGACAACACTTGTGTACGAAATCGACCTAGATTTACTTAAGCCCTCTTTAGATAAACCGATCAGTCGCCTAACTGTTATAGTGCCACCGAGAACAACACTCGAGAAGATACTCTCTAGTACCTGGGTAGTCGGGTAGTATGACTAAGGGTAAAGTCTATCCTCCTTAGTTAGTGCCCTGAGATATTGGGCCGAGTACTATTGTTGGACCCCGCACATATATCAGAGAGCTATAGCACAGGGAAAACCCTTGTCTGTAGAACCCTTGGGGGATAGAAACATAAACAAATTAAAACAGACAAGATCTGTTGCCACACAAATGTGTTCGGGTTGCCAAATCACTACACTTTTCTTACTGGTTAATCATTTGGGGATTTCATCACTACAGTATTCTTCAGACAAGAGTATAACTCTGCAAGTGTAAAAAAAAGAAAAAAAAAAGTCTAGAAATTATTTCACCATTATTTGAGACCTATTCCATTGGATCCATCTTTTCTCCCTTATCACATTCATCCATATCATTTTTCGGAAAAAATTGACTCTGCTCGCTCCTTTCACCCATCCTCATGGCCCATACCCGTAGCCAAGACTTGGAATCTTTCTTCAACACCTTGCAATCTGGTCTCCTCGAGACCCAAAAATAAGTGAAACAACTCAATGCCACTATTGCCTCCATTGATACATCCATCAATACAACCATGCAGTCCTCAGTGGGGTAAGTCAAACAAGAACTGACCACCTAGCTTGAATCTGTCTTTGCATCACTCTGCACCAAACTGAAGATCCCTACAAATGGCCCTTTCTCTGATGCACCTCCAAAGACTGAAGGTGAACATTCCTCCCATTCCCATACCTTTCAGAACCATCACTTTCAACGTGACCTATGCCTTCCGCAGGTGGATGTGACCAAATTTGATGGCTCAGACCCCACTGGTTGGGTAACCCAAATGGAACATTATTTCTCTTTATATGAAATTACAGATGACTTGGGGAAACTCCGGTATGGTGTTCTCCATCTAGATCAAGAATGTTGGCAATGGTGGCAATGGAGAAAAACCTCCCGTCAAGGGTATATTTCTTGGACCCAATTTGTGATTGAGCTTTATGAACACTTTGACACTGACACCAACCATTTGGGTTGTTTGACAACATTAAAACAATCAAGAACAATAGAAGACTTCATAGCTTCCTTTGAGTGCCTGACTTTTCGAACATAGGGCATGACTGATGCCTTCTTTCGAGAGTGTTTTATCAGTGGACTCAAAGAGGAGATACAGGCCCATGTCCTAATGGCTCGAACTTCGAGTTGGGTGGAGGCTACTAAAAAAGATAAAGAAGCAGAACAAGTTGTATCCTCTCAAAACTATAAACCCTCCTTTATCCCTCACCTTAAACCCGTAATTCCCACTACTCCCTCTGCCCCATTAAAGATCCAAAAATTGACCAAGGCTGAAATGGCTGAATGCCAACTCAAAGGCCTTTGTTATAATTGTGATGACAAATATTTCCCGAGCCACAAGTGTAAGGAACAAAAGTGTTTTATGGCCATCTCTGAGGATATTTCAGAAGAGGATGTTGAAACTCTCCTTGTGTCTGAGTCACCTGAAATCACTGACATAACCCCTCCCTCAGACCCTCCCGAAGTGGAACTGATCATTTCCCTCAATTCTCTCACTGGCTTCTCCGCCCCTGAAACTCTCAAGTTAATCGGTTACATCAAGCATCAGAAGGTCATCATTCCGGTTGATAGTGGAAGCACCCATAATTTTATTCATTGCCGCATTGCCCAAGAAAATCATTACTACATCCATGCCATCAACAATTTCGAAATCATGATTGCCAATGGTGGTTCCATGAAATGTTGAGGGTAGTGTGAAAATGTGTGTCTCCAAATCGGTGACTATCATCTAAAATTCCATATGTTTTCTATAGACATGGGCAGTTGTGACATTGTGTTGGGTGCAGACTGGCTAAGGACTTTGGGTCCCATTCTCATGGATTTTAAGGAATTAACCATGCAATTCGACCAAGAAGGCCACCAATATAAATTCCAAGGCATCATTGTTGGTTCACCTGAGGTCATTAGTTCCCATCGCATGGAAAAACTGCTCAAAAAAGGTCATTTTAGTGTCATTGCCCAACTCCATGCCATACAAGCAACAAAGACACCCCCGGTGCCACAAGACCTCCAAGCCCTCCTTTATAAACATCCAATGGTATTTTCCACTCCCCAAGGACTCCCTCCTTACCACGGTGTTCATGATCATTCCATTCCCCTTGTACCTGGAATCCTTCCTCCCAATATCCATTTGTATCGCCACCCCTTTTCACAAAAAAATGAAAATGAGAAAATGGTCCAAGAACTCCTTAATGCAGGTGTTATCCACCCTAGTACGAGCCCTTACTCTTCTCCTGTAGTCATGGTCCTGAAGAAAGAAGGTTCTTGGAGAATGTGTCCCGACTTTCATGCCCTCAACAAACTGAGCATTAAAGACAAATTTCCCATTCATTTCATTGATGACCTCCTGGATGAATTGAGTGGCGCCCAATTGTTTACTAAACTTGACCTTCGCTCGGGCTATCACCAGATACGTATGAAAGAGGTAGACATTCCCAAGACGAACTTTCGAACTCATGAGGGCCACTATGAGTTTTTGGTCATGCCCTTTGGCTTGTGTAATGCCCCCTCCACCTTCCAAAGCCTCATGAATCACGTCTTCTGTCCCTTTCTCCGTCATTTTGTCTTAGTTTTCTTTGATGATATCCTCATCTATAGAAAAACCTATATAGACCATCTTACTCATGTGGATCGAGTTCTCCATCTACTCTCTCAGCACCAAATTTTCCTGAAGTAGTCTAAATGTGCTTTTGGTGCCTCAGAAGTAGAATACTTGGGTCATCTAGTTGGCAAGGATGGTGTCAAGGTGGATCCAAAAAATATTGAAGCTATGCAAGACTAGCCGTACCCAAAGACTCCCAAAAGCTTGCATGGATTTCTGGGCTTAACAGGGTATTATTGCATGTTTGTTAAGAATTATGGAAAGATTGAAGCACCTCTCACTTCTCTCCTCAAAAAGAACTCTTTCACTTGGACTCCAATCGTTGCTCAAGCTTTCAAAACCTTGAATATGGCCATGTGCACCACTTTAGTTCTAGCCTTTCCTGATTTTACAAATACCTTTGTGTTGGAATGTGATGCCTCAGGGAAAGGAATCGATGTTGTCCTTATGCAAGAAGGTTGACCTTTGGCCTTCACCAACAAGAAACTATCTGAAAGGAATCCGGGCAAACCCATCTATGAAAAGAAAATGTTGGCTATTTTCCATGTCATTGATCTGTGTCACCCTTATCTCTTGGGGAAATGTTTCCAAATTAAGACAGACCATCAAAGCCTCAAGTACTTTATGGAACAAAGCATTTCCTCCCCGGAGAAACAAAAATGGGTGACAAAGCTCTTTGGATATGATTATGAGATCATTTACAAGAATTACAAAGACAATGTGGTGGCGGATGCACTATCCCGAAAATATGAAGAAGAAGGATTCCTTTCTTCTCTTTCCTTCACTGTACCAGATTGGCTCCAAGTTGTTCGCGAGGAATGGCTACAAGATCCCAAAAGTTCACATCTGATCCAGCAATTGCAGACCAATGCTCCAGCTCCCCCAGGGTACTCTTGACTCTAGGATGATCTTCTATACAGAGGTTGTTTGTATTTAAGTAAACAATCAAAGCTTAAATCCACATTACTTTCTAAGCTTCATGCTACACCCAGAGCGGGGCACTCAGGGTTCACCAAAACCTATGACAGGGTCAAATGTTCTTTTTTCTGGGATGGTATGAAATAAGACATCCGTAATTTTGTCGCTGAATGTGATGTGTGTCAACTCAACAAGGGAGAAATAGTCAAATATTCGGGCACACTAAAACCGCTTCCGATTCCACCTGTTATTTGGAAGGATATCTCTATGGACTTTACTATTGGCTTACCCAAATCGGGAAATAAATCAATCATAATGGTGGTTGTGGATCACCTTTCCAAGTATGCTCATTTCTCTTCAACACGCATTTACTGCATCCATGATGGCTCAAATTTTCATGGACCAGGTCTTCAAGCTTCATGGCATGCTGCACTCTATTGTTTATGATCGTGACCCAACTTTCACAAGCAATTTTTGGCAAGAACTATTCAATATATAGGGAACCCAATTGCATCTCACCACAGCTTATCATCTCCAGACTAATGGTCAAACGAAAGTTGTCAACAAGTGTTTGGAAACATATCTGAGGTTTTTTTCCTCTGAAAATCAAAATCAGTGAGCTCAATGGTTACCCCTAGTTGAATGATGGTACAACACATCCTACCATACAACTACACGCATGACTCCTTTTGAAGCAGTATATGGACAAAATCCACCTTCAGTTATCTCATACTTACTGTTATAACCCTAAATTGCACCATACATGCTTACCTGGCATCAGGCCAACTCATTTCCCTTCATTGCCAAAAAAGCTACTGAGAAACCTCTTTAAAAATCCTCTTGGGAAAAGGTACATGCGACCTAACCCACTACTTCACGTGGGTGAACGCTGGCAGGCCTATTACAGCCTGTGCTTACCTAACAAAAGCACAAAAATAGGAAAGTTTCCGACGGGACAAAAAGCTATGGGTCAGTTAACTGAAACTCCCGACCATGCATGGCCGAGAGTTCGTCCAAAACCCTAGCTCCTTCTAGCCTACAAAAGAAGGGGTAGGGGTACCATTTGGAAGAGGAAAATTATAGCGAAGAAACTCTGCCCATTTTCCAAATCCATTTGTCCCAACCCTTTAGCCTTTCCTCAAGCCTAAGGAGAATTAACACAAAGCAGTTGGAGGACAAAGAAGAGGAGGAGCCCAGGATCAGGATCAAGGAGCGGTGGCCAGTCTCGACTTTGATTGTAAGTTGATTCATTTTGAAAATAATAAAAGAATGCTTTTCCTATTCCAATGCATGAGTTATCTATGATTTGTGTAATTTATTCTTAATTTCTAACCCTCAAGTAGAAAAATAGCATGCATGCGTAGTGTTTTGTCTTGATTGGAGGTTAACTTTGGAAGGAGCAGCGCAAAGAAGCAGGAAAAGCGCAACGGACGATCTACACCAAACATCAGTAAAAAGGTTAGTAGTTCCTTTCCATGCATGTGTCTTGAAAGAGGGATTTAAGTTTTCGGGTGGTAGGTTAAAAGGTCATTTCTTTAAGGTCAAAATCTGCATGCAAATCAGACCCTAGTTTGCTAGTCCGTAGGGTATTATTTCCCAACAACAAAATTGGTGACTCCACTGGGGAAGATACTCTTAGGGTTTCCGGATTTAGTTGAGGTTTTTGGGTAGTTTAAAGGATTAGATTTTATGTTTCTTTGTTTTTTTKTTTTCTGTTAGGTCAGAACTAGAAGGGAACCTGGTTCGTTATACCAGTTTTTCCTTGACTGTTGCTTGACGATAATTATCGGGACACACAGAGGTACACGCGGCCTGCAGAAGGCCTTCACGCGTGTAACCCACGCCCTAACCTTCTACAACACGTGTGTGAACACTAGCTACAGAGGTTTCAGTAGTGTGTAGGAGTCAGAGAGCTTAAGAGGCAGTCCCCCTCTTCCCTGTCAGAATTATACATTCTCAGGGGGCTTTCTGGATCCTGTCTGAGTCTCGCTGGTTCACAACCTTGTTTCAGTTTGCTTTATTGTGTTTGTTATTTTTTGCAATTATTTTTCTTTTCTGTTAAAGAAGAAGCATCCAAGACTTTAAGAAAGCCTGGTGGTCAATACCAGAGGCCTCTTCCAGGTCTGGGCTACTTGTGTTCAGTTTTTTCTTAGAGTTCATACATACACGCGGTCTGTGCAAGTGCATCCCGCGGGTGCCTGCGCGCTGTTGTAGGTCAGCATGCGTTTGCACGCATGCTGTTTCAGGGACAGTAGTGGGCTTGATAGGTTGCTTTTCAATCAGGGTGGGGCAGTCATCCCTTCATGTGGTGAGAAGTGTTCCTCTCAGGGGTTTGAGTCTAGGGGTGCACAATCAGTAGGTTAGGGCCTCTTACCCTTAGCCTATGTTTTTCGTAATTGATAGTTGATAGAAAAGACAAAAAAGAAAAAATGTGTTTTATGGTTTTTAGACAAGCGTAAGAATCGGTGCTTTCTCGATTTCCATTGAGTGTATTCACTCTGGTTCTTTGCGATCTGCGCTTTAAGCCAGAATTTTATTTTGTTTTCTTGGTTTTGTGCTTGTCGGCATTTTCCCTTTGTTGCTTCATTTAGCACTTTAATAAAAAAATATATATATCGCTTTTTCATATTCTTCTTTGTTTGAAGCTTGCGTGTTGCGTCAATAGCTAAGGAGAAGTCTTTTTGTTCATAAGTTTTGGCAATGCATTTAGAGCATAAATAGCTCATAGTTGAGCGAAAATTCCTTTATGTTTGCTACATGAAATCTTAGCAAAATTGAAAAGAAAAAGAAGTCTTTCTTTGTGAAAAGTTGTTGTTTTTGCATTCAGTAAAAGTTTTTGTTTCCAACATTTTTCATTCGTTTTTTGCTTTGAGTCTTTACACACCATCAGTTTCACTTTCATGCCTTGTGACGTAAAAACAAGCCCATAAAAGCAACACTAATTTAAAATCTATTAGACCTTTTGTTTGTAGGGTTCATACACTAGCTCAGGACTAGGGCCTTGGAATAGGTTGGAGAGGAAACTCTCCAAGGCCACTCAAAACCAAACATTAGAGTCTGTGATAGGGAGTGTAGAAGTCCAGTTACGTGGAAGTTATTTGGGACCCCCCTCTAACACAGGGGATAAACACGAGGTCGCGTGAGGAAAGAAAGCGGAGATAACCCCTCCAAAGCCGGACCAAGCGTAGTGGAGAACACATATCGAGGATTTGTCTTGGGATTCTGTCATTTGCATTTGCCATGGGGATTCGTGGATCTCGAATCCGTTAGAGGTCCTCAATTGTCTCCCGGACCATTTTCTCTCGATACCCTGGACAGGTTTCAGGGTTGATACCCTGCTCATTGTGGTCTACCCTACTATCGACTGTACCCGCCTGGTGACTGTTCACGTGCTGGCAAACTAGTTGCCAATCTATTTAGGGACATACACAGGTGACTGCATGGGTATACCATGGTACCTAGGATAGACATCGGGCCACGCTTTGCAGAGTATACCCGGAGGGTGCTTCCGTTTTCGAGTTGCACTTGCACCGGTAAGTTGCTCTAGTGTTGGTTGTTGTAACTGTTCTTCAAAATAGTTAGTTATTGCTTGTCTTATCTCTTAGGGGATTCTTTTTTAGAGTGTGTTACTATTTGATCATGTAGAATACCTTAGCGTGTCTTGGATCTTCTCACATAGTGGAGGATCCCGAGCTCCGTCGGTCACGAAGGCTCCTGGGCCTGCCTCCGGTTATACTGGAGCCACACCCGCCACCCTTGAGGTGGAAGCTAGACCAACAAGGGTCTTTTGAAGCAACCGGGTTACAAACCATTGTGCCCGAACAACTCCCAGAGGAATCAATCGCCAATCTTGGCTCGGTTGAAACCCCAACCAATGATACTTGGACATCGATCATTGTACCCATCCATTTTTACGAACTCCTGTCAGTGCCTCACACAGTTATGGAACCAAACTCTATTATTTCCTCTGGGAATTATTCCATTCCCACCACCATTGCTACCACAGGAGAAGCATCTCCTAACTTGTTGTCGTCGATCTGAGCCACTACGGTCTCGGCCGCAACTACGTCGCACAGTGGACCAACCCCATCTATCACGGCGGCCACACCTCCCTTCACACCTAATGCGACAGGCCCTCCGTTCTCATACGATATGCCTAGTTCAGGTACAAGTCCTGCACTCACTTACTCCACTTTACAGACTTTGGGTCTGGGGGAAGGGAGCTCTAACGCTCCTCTGCAAGGTCAACTCGGGGTAATTCCTGTCCCTTTTAATGCTTTTCCTTATGCTGGAGGTCATATCTCTCCTTCGTCCACTTCACTTGGTGGTCTGCATCAGCAGTCCACCGGGCAGCCTGCACACACAAGTTCATTTGGAGCCGGGAGTCAAGGAACACCTGCGCAAAATTTGTCGGTAGTTTCATCACCGTTTGTTTGGAACGGGACGTTTTGTAACAACACTTTCGCATCCACTGCTTTCCCATCTTGGGGCACTCCCATATTTGGACAGTCTACTCCAGTGCAGGGTACTATTCCTGCGTCGGGGGCACATATCGCAGGACCTTGGCACTCGGGACAAGGATCCATTCCTTCCTCTGGAATGTCATTCTAGGGTAATTATTTCCACAGTCAATGGAACCCTGGACAAAATTCTATGCCTCTCCCATCAGGACCGACATGGGGTAATCCTTCCCAAAGTCCGTCAAACACGATGAATGCCCAACAACCTATGTCCTTTATGGGGAATCAACCAATGATGTCTCCATAGATGAAAAACCCTTACGCTGGTCAGGGCCATGGTT
Source organism: Picea engelmannii (assembly GCA_009831015.1). NCBI lineage: Eukaryota > Viridiplantae > Streptophyta > Pinopsida > Pinales > Pinaceae > Picea > Picea engelmannii. Next base: position 66,367 of record ML787714.1, on the reverse strand, counting down.
TCTACCAGAATCCGGGCCAGCAGCCAAACTTTTCCTGGCAACCTGGTGCCATTCAAACTCCAGGACCCTTTTTCCCAGGCTATCAGCAGCAACCCAAACTACCATTCCTGGCAACGTTACACTTGCCAGATTTGAAAAGGTTGTTAAATGATCCTATTTGTCACGATCCACGTTGGCCTCCTATGCCAATGAAGTTGCCTTCGGACATTCCAAAGTTCGAGGCCAAGCCTAACGAAGATCTAGGTGATCACGTGACTACCTTCCACCTTTGGTGTTCATCTAACTCATTGAAAGATGACTCCGTCCAGTTGCGATTTTTTCAACGCACTCTTATCAGGAGTGTCACGAAATGGTACATCGAGCTTGATCGCTCAAGATATTCTTCTTTTGGCAAACTGGCTATGGCCTTCCTTAACCATTTCCAGTTACCTGTGAGATACGACGCTGGCACAGAGTTGCTTGCCAATTTCGAATAGATGACAACGGACCATATCTCTGATCATATTCGAGAGTGGAGATGCCGAAAGAGTCTCATCAAGGTACCAGTTCCACCAGCATTCATGCTTGAGTGGTTGCTTAAGTTTTTAGTCCCTCAGTTATCCAAAAATGTCGCGACTTCAAGAGTTTTCTCTGAAGAAGATGCCATCATGAGAGCTCAACAGTTTTAGCTCATCTATTCTCAGTCTGGTTTATTATACAACATCCTACCGGATGCACCAAGATCGATACTGGATAAAACTAGACAGAGAGCCGAACCACATGCCGATGGTATCATGGGTTCGACACAAACCAAGCCCACTAAGCAATTGACAAAACAATTGCAACAATTATCTATACAACACTGAGTGGCCAGCCAGACTATTGCTTTGGCTTCTCCTCCTACCTAAACGTCGGAAGTACACTCCATGCAGATGGCTAACCCAAAGGCCACCCAGCAGCCTGAAGGGAAGAAAAAACAAAGAAAGAAGGGTAAGGGGGAGAAAAAACCGACTGATAATGCTGGCAAGGGCACCATGGAAAAACAAAAGGCGAGGTATTCGTGCAACTTGTGTGCGGAAGACCACCCGACCCATTTATTTCCTCGACTTGCGGAGGCCCAGAAGTTTGTCACATAGCAACAACAAGCCGTGTTGACTAATCCCTTTTAGCATGGGTAGAATTTAACTCAAGCCTCTACAAGTGCCGAAGGGGGCAGCCAGGAAACCTTCCCTCCTCCGAACAATTCCTCTGTCGCAAACGTATATATGGTTAGGGGTGATGCCTTAATAATGACTAGAGCGCACGACTATAGTAAACCAAGCACCTCTGAGAAGGGTAAAGAAGCTGAGATCCCATCTCTTCCTCTACAGATCGAGAAGACGTTGGGTGAAACAATGACACGCATCCCAAAAGGTGCATTTAAGAAAGCTTCTCACAACCCAAACGCGAGGGCCGCCTAGAATTACTCTGTGGTGGAAGATTTATCACAAACCCCTTGTGCCATGTCCGCTTTGGAGGTCCTCCAAAGCTGCCCTGCTCAAAGGAAAGCCTTGTTGACTACTTTAGACTCTACGGAGACTTGTAACCTGGGTACCATCATGTTAGATACGACCGACTTGAAACCTCGTCTGCCTTACCACGTCACGTTTCAGATAGTAGTGGCTCATCCCACGAAAACTTTTACACGGAATATATTCCACACGGTGGTCGACGAGGGCGCTTCAACTTGCGTTATGTCATCAGCATGTTGGAAAGCCATTGGCCAACCCGCTTTGTCCCCTTCACCTACTCTCCTTACTGCGTTCGACGGTCGTTCTTTCCGACCACATGGCATCATTCCTTCTTTCCCTGTGTAGTTAGGAGGGAAGACCGTGTGCGTTGAAGTAGAGGTAGTCGATGCTCCCCTCGACTATAACCTCTTGTTAGGTTGGAGTTGGACTTATGCTATGCAAGCTGTGGTTGCTACAATTTTTTGACTCTTGTTGTTTCCACACGAGGGTCGGATAGTGACCATTGATCAATTGTCCTTCTCTAGACCTGACCCATATTTGGGGGCATCCACGATTCCCATGATTGATAATCCTCAACCCGGTGTCGTTAACGTAGGAGTTGGTTTGTGCCCATCCCTGATGGGTACCTTTGATTACCCACCTCCTCATAACGATGTCAAGTTTATATCGAATGACCACAAGGCTGAGATTTTTCACGTTTCGTCGTTTCGCACGACTTACTTTGAGGATCCGTGGATTCTTCCTTCCCCATCAGCCACGATGGATGAGACAGGGCACTCCGACATGTCCATGCCCTTGTCAGCTGCTGAAGTAGCGTACTCTTTAGTCCAACAAGCTTCAGCTAACCCTGATCCGGCTCTCGCACAAGAGCTGGATCCACTTCTAGAGCCTATTTGGGCTCAGGGTTCTCTTACGACCACCGATTCATTAGACTTAGTCTTGCCATCCGACGAAGCAATAATCGAAGCAATGACTAGTCCGGACAAACCTTGGGATGATCTTCATCACAGATCATATTTCCTCCCGTAGTTACACTGAATCGAGGGAGGAGAATTCAATATCACCATGACGGGAGATCAGCCGTGTCCTATTAACCTCTTAGCTACGGAGGAAATTTATGCTAAGGAAAATATGGTGACTATCACTGGAACCATACGTATCAACATCTTCCGCAACCTTGGCATCTTGGAGAATGTCTTCGTCGGGGCAGATTGCTCCCCCAAAGAAATTCAGATTTACACGGATCTTTTCAAAGAATTCCACGACATTTTTTCCTGGTTTATGAGGAAATGCCAGGTATCGATCCGAAAATAGTTGAACACGAAATCACAACATATCCTGATGCCAAGCCTGTTCGAAAAAAACTTCGTCCAGTTAATCCTAAGAAAGCCGCAGCCATCAAGAGTGAGGTTGAGAAATTGCTCAAGGCAGGGTTCATTTACCCTATTCATTTGACTCAATGGGTGTCAAACCACGTGCGGGTCGATAAAAAACAAGGCACGATTCGTGTATGTACCGATTTCCATGATTTGAACAAGGCATGTCCAAAAGATAATTATCCAACCCCATTCATCGACCAGATCATTGATGAATGTGCTGGTTGTGAATCCTTTTCGTTCATGGATGGTTTTTCGGGCTATAATCAAATCCAAATCAAACCTGAGGACCAACACAAAATGACATTCATTTGTCCGTGGGGTACATTCGCCTATCGTAAGATGCCTTTTGGCATCAAGAATGCTGGAGCCACTTTCCAGCGGGCCATGTATTTTTTATTTCATGACCTCAAACATATAGTCGAGGCCTATCTAGATGATTTAGCATCACGCTCTCGCAAGCGAAAGGATCATCCTATGCACCTCAGACTAATCTTCGAACGTTGTCGCTCCTTCAGGATTCTCTTGAATTCCAAAAAGTGTAGCTTTTGCGTCACGTCAGGACGTTTGTTAGGTTTCTTCTCAACAACAGGGATCATGGTGGATCCTCTTAAGGTGGAGGCAATAACTCAGTTATCCCCCCCATGCACAATCTTACAACTTCAAAGTCTTCAAGGTAAGGTGAACTTCTTACGATGCTTCATCCCAACTATGCCGAAATCACCAAGGGATTTATGCATTTACTGAAGAAAGATGTTCCTTTTTTTTGGGACAAGGCCGCTCAACGCTATTTCGACGCATTAAAACATGCCCTCACAACCGCGCCTCTTCGACAGCCACCTAATTATAACAAGGATTTCCTATTATATCTGGCTGCTGCAGAGTCAACTATGGGCATGGTTTTAGTTCAAGAAGATGATTCATTTTCAGAATACGTGATCTATTACCTGAGTCGAGGCCTCGTAGGACCGGAACTTAATTATTGCCATCTAGAAAAACCTGTGTTAGCAGCAGTTCATACTGTTCAACGGTTCCATCACTATGTTCTGTTTCACAAGACCACCGTCGTTGCTGTCGTGAATCCATTCCTGTACATGTTGACACGATGAGTTATCAACGGAAAAATCAGTAGATGGATGGTCATACTCCAAGAATTTGACTTAGACTTCATTTCAGCAAAGTCCAAGAAGTCATTGGTCTTCGCAGAACTTATTTTGGAACTTCCGGTTGAGTCAGGTGACGTTGTGCCTAAGGAATCGCCTATCCGGGGGGGATATGTTTTTGATTGAATCGTCAGACCCCTGGTACGGAGATATACTGATCTATCTCCAAACTTTGAAGTTTCCCACCTCTGCTTCTCGTGATGAGCGTTGGCAGATACGCCATCAGGCTAAGAATTATCTCATACTCAATGATACGTTGTATCAGAGAGGTGTATACTGCCGCCATAGTGCTCAATGATTGTCATACAGGATCTTGTGGCGGTCACTTATCTGGGTTGGCAACAACCCAAAATATTTTACGAGCAGGTTACTTCTGGCCCACACTTATCAAAGATTGTATCGAGTCGGTCAAGAAGTGTCATCCATGCCAAATCTTCTCATGGAAGAGGAGGGCACATCCAGCTCCTATGTTTCTTGTCATCACAGTTGGTCCCTTCACTAAGTGGGGGATTGATTACACTACATGCAACCCCCCATCAGCAAGGGGGCACCACTATATCATCGTAGTTGTCGACTACTTCACTAAGTGGGTTGAAGCTATGCCAATGTTTAAAGATGACAGAGAGACTGCAACTCTCTTCTTATTCAACCAGATTATAGCCAGGTTCGGCGTCCCGAGAGATATTGTCACTGACCATGGCAGTCACTTTCAGAATCAAATGATGACCGAGTTAACATCAAAGATTTGGTTGCAGCAAGAACATTCATCACCTTACTACCCCCAAGCCAATGGGCAGGTGGAAGCTGTAAAAAAAACTCTTAAGACGATTCTACAGCGAACTATCAACTCAGCCAAGTCAAATTGGCATTTGATGTTATACTCGACATTATGGGCTTACCGAACCTCAGTTAAGACTGCAACCAGTTTCTCACCTTTCCAACTCGTTTATGGGCTGGAGGCAGTCTTGCCCATCGAATGTCAAATTCCATCTCTGAAATTGGAAGTACAGTTATTGTCAGACACTTCTCCACTTGAAGAGCGGTTAGTACACCTTGACCAACATGATGAGCAGCGTCGCGACGCGGACCTGGCCAATGAGACTCATAAACATAAGGTCAAGTGTCAATATGATAGGTTCATTCATCCTCAGATTTTTTCTGAGGGCGATCTTGTCCTAGTCTATGACTAAGAAAAGGACCCCCTGGGGGCAAGAAACTTTAAACCCATGTGGTTCGGACCCTTCATTATTAAGGAGGTTTTAAAAAAGGGCGCTTATCATTTGGTCGATTTTGAATGGAATGCTTTGGCAGAGCCTAGAAATGGGCTCTACCTCAAGAAGTATTACTCATAGAAAGGTCACTGTGGGTAACTTTTTGTAACATATGTATAGTCTTTGTACTTACTTTTTTACGTTTCTTTTAAAAAGTTTTATGGACGTGTCATTGATGTTATCTTTCGTCAATATGGCAGATGTCAAGTGAATCCAAGGTGTTCGTTGGGTATGCGGACGGTGCTAGTCGACACACGCGGAGGCTTGCCTCCGCGGCTTGGGTAATCTTTACACCACATGGTCAATTGTTATCTTCCGGAGGTATATGCTTAGGTGACACAATGAATAATGTTGTTGAGTATAGTGCAGTTATTGAGTTTCTTCGTGACGCTTTCTCATTGGGCATATCTCGTCTCCGGGTCTATCTAGATGCTCAACTGGTTGTGTCGCAGCTAAACAGAATATACCGGGTGCATGACCCAACTTTACACCGACGATTCCTTAGGGTACGTCTCTTGGAATGCAACTTTGATTATATCACATATTTTCATGTTCCTAGGAGTTTAAATCAAATCACAAACACTCTAGCTAATCACATTTTAGATTGGAATCTTGCTCACATATAAGAAGATCATGAACATAAACATGTAAATACATTCTTGTACACATAATCCATAAGATGCAAAAAGAGATAAAAACCATATATAAACATCATAAATTCCTCAGAGTACATAGATGGGTGCAAACGCCTCAAAATTGGGAACAATAACGAGTCACTGGGTTTACGCCCTCAAAAAATATATACAATAAGGTGCTCGTGGCACATAAAAAGACTAAAAGTCTTCTCAGGGCCTATAGGCCCTGTTATAATCATCTACAACGCGGGCTAAACGCCTAAACAATTGGACCCATGTCCGAGGTGCCCCCACAACATGAGTCTGCATGGACGGTGGCAGGTACTCTATCTCTGCCATGGGAACTGTGTGCGTGAGTGTAGTGAAGTTCCGCTCAATCCGCCTAAGAACCCTCTCGGCCTCTCCTGCTGGGAGGTTCCCTGCTACTGTTGCTCCTCCAGCGGCGGCAGCTGTAGCTTCTGGCCGTGGGCGGTGCATGTTCCGTGCATAGTCGGCAGGTCGCATGAGTCCCACATCTGCATGCAATAAATGATCACTCATCAAAAACTATGGTATACAAAAACATGATATATATATCAAAAAAGACATAAAAATTACATATGTAAACAAAAACACATACACAGGTAGAGACTTACCCATCTCCCCTCGCTCCTCACCAGGAGGCACTGGTATCGCTGGATCTCTGGAAAAGTCGATCCCCGCATATGGGTAGTCCTCAATAGCCAGGATCTGTCGTGACAGCCAAGCAAAAAAGTCATCGTCGAAGGCCTCCACATTCCTTCCACCACCCTGTCGTGGCAGTAACGCTTCCCATCTGCATGCTGCGGGGAAAGTGGCCAGATGTCCTCGTACTGTCAGCCGAGGACTAAAACACAGAACTCTCGAAGAAGAATAACGAACACAGGATGGTCCCAAACCCGAAGTTCCTATGTGTCCGCTATTGGCATGTTGTCAGCTGACTCTTCATGCACTCCAACAGTGTGGTACTCCAGTCAAAAATTTGTGCATTCATGCACTGGATTGCACAGTTCATCTGTGCACGCGAAGCCTGATGCACCGCTGCTAAGCCGGTAATCTGCCCAATAAGTGATAAAATAGTCTGTCAGGTGAGACTGGTAATCCTACTAACGGCTACTGAGGAAGTTCTATGATCGGTCCCAGCCTCACAATACTCAGCTATCAGCTCCGAGACTTTGCTCGGTCCCGCAGGAAATGTCCGAAAGTTGACTAGTTCCCCTCTCCTCAAGAGGCCAGTCAAAAAGTAAATATCCTCAGTGGTGGGCACCAAGGATTGCCCCTCTAGCATGAAGGCCTTTGCATCAGGGTGCCATTAATCAACCAAGGCGTTCAGTAGCCTTGGTTGCACGCACATAAATGGACATAAAAATAATTTTAACAAACCACACTGCATCAACACGACCACAACATTCGGATCTGCAGCCACTAACTCATTGGCAGTCTCGTGCTGCCTTTCCCTCCACTGAACATACATCCTGCCAACACAACAAAGCAAAAGGGAGGGTCAATTATTTTTTAAATTTGTTTTTTTCATTACATGGGGGGTACCCACGGCCTGTAGAGGCGACAGTCGCGGGTACCCGCGGGCAGGCTTTGCTCTGCCCGCGGGTACCTGCGGGCTATCCCTGGACAGCCCGCGTTTTCCTAGGGCCGACCTTTTTGAGGTCGACGTCCACCCCCAAAATCAACTAAAATGCTAAAATGAAGTATTGAATAGCTAGACAAGGGATTTTGTACTTACTTGGTCCAAGAAGAAGTCTGTTTCATCCACCGTAGCTCCCAGAATCACGATCTTTGGCAAAGGGGGTCTTTTGGCTCCAGAGTCAATTTCCAAATCAGCAATGTTGATAATGAGCTGCCAGCTTCTATTTATAGACTTTTTGGCCTCTTTTTGTCACTTTTTTGGGCCCCTTTATCAGTTTCTTTATACCAAAACCCATTTAGAATGATCTAGGAGTTATATGGGAGGGATTTGATCAGGTATTGGAACAATTTTTATTGAGTTTCGAAAAAATAAAAAAATAGTGACGGTCCATAAAATTTTATTTTTTTTCAAAAATCAACTTGAGCATATAGGTTAGGATTCTACCCCAACTTTTGCATCTCATTGACTTTTTTCTTATGATATATGATCGATCCCATCTGGTTGTGACATGGAACCGTCATATCTGCTCTAGAAGTGTTCCAACTTGGTGGTAGAGCTTACCAAAACATGGATGCCCTAGGTAGGTCCTAGTTGCATTATGGTGTCCATGTCATTTCTAACAACACTGTAGGCTCGGGAGTCCGTATAGTATTTCCTGAATATGAGTTTGAGCCTCATTTGCATGGGTCTTTTTCACTCTTTGACTTACCCTCTGGACTCCCAAAACATCACAGGTCTCCTTTTAAGCCCTTTTCAGACCCTCTAAACATGAAAAGATTGTCAGGCGCTCTTGTGGCCTTCACACTCGTTAAACTGAAATTTGAAGTCACGTCTATCCGACGGTATTTTACCCCTTTTTCAGTACGGACGGTCAACTGTACGAACAAAGGAATACTTTATTTAATTCCCATTCTTTAGAAGAGTATCTTCAGGTATAATTTCATTCCTTTTTCAGGCCTGAGGGACTAAATTTACGAAAAAGAAAACCCCCTCGGAGTCCATATTTAAGCTCTTTTCAGACTCCCTAAAATTGAAAAGATCGTCGAGTGACCTTATTCTTTCACACTCGTTAAAATGGTCTAAAAGAACATTCCTGATGGAGTCCATAGTTAAGTTTTTTTCAGACTCCTTAAAAGTGAAAAAATAGCCGAGTGATCTTGTCCTTTTCACACTCATTAAAATGGTTTTGAATTGACGTCTAGTCGGTGCTAGTTTATCCCTTTTTCCAACCAAGTAGACTATTGTCGAAAAAGGTACCCCAATGGAGTTTCCTTTTATGCTTTTTCAGACTCTCTAAATATGAAAAACCACCGAGCTTACCTTATCTGGGCTCGGTAAACTTACATCGAAGGACGTTACCATTGTGTGTTCTATCAACCGCATTTTCATACCTTACCCATCAGCCTTGTAACAGTTTGTTTTTGCGTCTTAACACCTTTGGCCACTGGAGGATTTTTCCCAAGTATCATTTCCCTAGAACATCAGTCTGGTCCTTGTGACTTGAGCTTGTATGTTTGTTGTACTCGTTCCTCCTTTGTAACGTAATATTCCTTTATTCTTTTTCAAAAACTATCAAAAAGAACAAAAAAAATCAAATATACCCCAAAAAGAGGATGGGAAAAGTATTTTCTTTATTGGGAGCATAATGAGTCGCCCTTGGATAAAGAACATCTGTCCGTTTGATTCATCAGACTATGGGATATAGTACGACCTTAGGAAGCTTTTCTCACTATATAGAGTTGTTTCCTCCACCGTTTGGTTATTCTTCCAAACATATGGAGAGTTTGCGTTGCCTCCTGCTTCGTATACTTATGCTTAACAGATATGTTGCCAGAGTCTTATCACTTGTCGTGTGATTATCCAAGGGAAGTTTGTCACTGAGCCTGAGTCAGACCCTCTGCAATATGTCTCTTGTCTGCATACCCGGCCATCCTGAACATCCAATCAAGTCTTTGTTCGAAATCACTAAAGCCTTCAGTTCGATCATCAAGATTATTAAGTCCATAACCGACGAGCCATCGAAGACCTTTGGGTAGTGCAGTTGTACACTCATATTACACTCCTACCTGAGTTTAGAAGATTTTGAAGTTGTTGCTCGAGCTCTAAAGAATAGCCATCAGGCCGAATCAGCTTATGGGAGATGGATACTTTATATGTATATCTTTATGATTTCGAGATGTAGCTCCAATGTGTATTATTCGCGGCTACTCTTTATAGTTATTTGACATGGATCTATAGTGTATTTGATTGGTAGATATGGTTCTATTTTATTCTAAGGATGGGTATGCCCACCTCGGTGAGACATTTCTTATTTTGCAGACGACACCTCCTGATTCCTGATTCTTGGGCTCACTCATTCTGCATATCAGTACAGATTGGTAAAGAATTGGTAATGAATTTTGGCCATCAGATGCTCTTCTAACCTCACACATTAGGGGGCATCTGTTATAACCCTAAATTGCACCATACATGCTTACCTGGCATTAGGCCAACTCATTTCCCTTCATTGCCAAAACAGCTGTTGAGAAACGTCTTTAAAAATCCTCTTGGGAAAAGGTACACGCGCCCTAACCCACTACTGCATGCGGGTGAATGTTGGCAGGCCTATTATAGCCCGCGTTTACCTAACAAAAGCACAAAAATAGGAAAGTTTCTGACAGGACAAAAAGCTATGGGTCAGTTAACTGAAACTCCCGGCCATGCATGGCCGAGATTTCATCCAAAACCCTAGCTCCTTCTAGCCTATAAAAGAAGGGGTAGGGGTACCATTTGGAAGAGGAAAATTATAGCGAAGAAACTCTGCCCATTTGCCAAATCCATTTGTCCCAACCCTTTATCCTTTCCTCAAGCCTAAGGAGAATTAATGCAAAGCATTTGGAGGACAAAGAAGAGGAGGAGCCTAGGATCAGGATCAAGGAGCGGTGGCTGGTCTCGACTTTGATTGTAAGTTGATTCATTTTGAAAATAATAAAAAAATGATTTTCCCATCCCAATGCATGAGTTATCTATGATTTGTGTAATTTATTCTTAATTTCTAACCCTCAAGTAGAAAAATAGCATGCATGCGTAGTGTTTTGTCTTGATTGCAGGTTAACTTTGGAAGGAGCAGTGCAAGGAAGCGGGCAAAGCGCAACGGAGGATCTACACAAAACATCAGTAAAAAGGTTAGTAGTTCCTTTCCATGCATGTGTCTTGAAAGAGGGATTTAATTTTTTGGGTGGTAGGTTAAAAGGTCATTTATTTAAGGTCAAAATCTGCATGCAAATCAGACCCTAGTTTGCTAGTCCGTAGGGTATTATTTCCCAACAACACTTACTGGGTACCTCGAAGGTCAAGGCAATTGACCAAACAATTATAGTTCGAGAGGATATTCTTCATACCCTTAAAGAGAACTTAGTCATGGCACAGAATCACATGAAGCAACAAGTAGATCAAGGTCGCTCTAAAGTTCAATTTCCAGAAGGGGACTAGGTGTTTCTGCGACTACAACCATACAAGAAAACTTCCCTCAAGGTCGAGCATTGTCAGAAGCCAGTGCCCAAATTTTATGGTCCTTATACAGTTCTCAAGCGTGTGGGACAAGTCACCTATCAGTTAGCTCTGCCCAGTCATTCGAAGCTACATCCTGTTTTTCATGTTTCCTGCTTAAAGAAGGTGATTGGAACTAGGTGCCAAATTCAAACCAACCTTCCCGAGTTAGCTGAAGAAGGATCCATTTGGCTACATCCAGAAGAAATTTTGGACCAACGTGAGCATCTCCTGCGTTAGAGAACCATCAAGGAAGTGCTAGTCCAGTGGAAAGATACAACTCCAGCAGATGCCACTTCGGAACCAACTACCATTTTGTAGCAATTTCCACATCTCAAGCCTTGAGGACAAGGTTGTTTTTAAGGGGCTAGACATGTTAGGGTCCTAACCCGCACATAGGTAGAGAAATATATTAGGATGTAATAAAGGTCAATATTAATAAGGCCTTTCAATAAAATAGAATAAGGTAGATTTAATAAGACCTAATAGAAGCTTCCGCTTCTAGAAGGATATTCCTCTCTACGCTTCTCTTGATAGACATATTTAGTATAAATAACGACCGAGGGTATGAAAACCCTAGCTTGGAAATTATTGTGACATAGCATTGTTTGACTGCAGGTTGACCCCTCGAAGAGGCCCGTGAACATTTCTTTCTGAATCAAAGTGGTCTTTCTGTTGTTGTTCTTATATCATTTTTGTGTTATTGTGGAGATTATGCTGGTTATATTATTGTCATTCTGCCATTTCTAGCATTTTATTTATTTTATGCATACTTTTTATATATGGTATATTACAGTTGTCTTCCATAGCTAATATCTATAGCTCACATGAGCCATTGAGTCATTCCGTCGAATGACTCTGAATACACTCCATCGATTCAGGCCACTAGCGAAGTTTCATGCAAACAGACACTTCATTTACATCACTGCACATAGGGATGAAGCCAAGGAGTTGCAGTCGTACTATAAATTAACTGATGAAGATATGGAAGAGATAACTAATGAGTGGCCGACCGAATTCCTTATACCAGTCGAAAAGATAGAGCTCTCCAACCCCGATATCATTGGAAGTCCTATGGTCGCCCGATAAGAATATGATGGTCCCAGTAGTAGCAAGAAGAAAAAGAGGAAGAGGTGCAAGAAATAAACAACTCATCGGAGGAACATGCATCAGAGTCATCTAGAGAAGGAGGAGACGATGGATTATACCAAAAAGAGGATGAAGGGGAAGAATACAAGAAGGAACAGGGAGAAGTAACACCACCTAAAGATCCCCTTACAGAGGTCGAGACATCAAAGAAAAGATAGATTTCCCCAAAGAAATCCTTAGCGTGGAAGAAGTCACGAGCAAATAATCCTCAATTATAGACTATACTTATGGTGGATGATATTGACCTCATCATCCCAGCTATATTAGATACTTCAGAGGACATTTTGTATCGAAAAAAAGAAAAATAGGAGATAATGTATGACAGGATTGAGGTAGAGCTCAAAGGGGTACAACAGGCTCTCTATTCGAGCCATCTAGTTTCTATTGCATCATTGTCATCAGGGGGTATACAAGTAGGAGATGATCCTACCCAACTACACATATTAGCAGATGCAACAGAGGCTCACCCTCGTCAAGTACAGGAGGAAAAAGAGCAGGCCATAGAGGCCTTGAAGCAAGCAAAGGAGGAATCCCTAGAGCAAAGTCAGATTGCAAATTAAGAGAAAGATGACCTCCGAGCGAAGTTTGAAGAGGACAGAGAGAATATCTAGAGAGAGAAAGATCAGTTTCTCATGGAGTAGATTGGAGTTAGAGAAGCACTCACTCGAGATATTTTCTCTGTGCCAAGATTCGCACAGATGGAAGAAGAGATAGCTGAGATCCAAGTGGGGAAGCTAGCTGAATCCATTCAACAACTTCAAGCAAGAGTAGAGGAACTGGAACTGCAGCAGTGTCGAGCACTCTGCAGGAAGTGTGAGATGAGAGGCAAGAAACTACCCAGAGTGCAGTAAAAGTAATCAAGGCATTGGCATTAGAATGAAAGAAAATCAATAACTAAAGTGCACAGACCTATGAGCGCCTTGCAGAGGACCCAAAACTAAGAACAATATACGCACAACTTGAGGAGGAAAAACAACAAGCATCGACAGTGAAAGCACAGTTGAAACTGCTTTCAGCGGTTGAGAAGATGAAAAGGTCATAGGAACAATGCACAGTTCAGCAGTAGGTCCATGCCATCCAAAGTAGATTCATGGGAGTGACCGAGAGACTCTAGCCGGTACAGGACGAAGCCTGCACACTTTTCAAGGAGATCGAGGGACAAGGTGAAGAGATGGAACAATTGGTCACCATAGTAGAACAACACTTGCAAGGACCTGTCACCAAGACAGTCATTCAAGAGTTCGTCGAGTAGGAGGCTCTGGCGAAGTAGCAAGTCCAGGCCTTCGAAGAAGAATTGCCTACATCAGAGTGACTCGGGACGAGTCATAGGTGAGTGTTGGGGGCTTGTTGGCCTTCGACCAAGTTTTGGAGAACCTTGGTCGTGTTTGACCATTTTTGGGACTTCGACAGGTTGGTCGAAGACGGAGCACCCGGGCGAAGTGGAGATCACGGGCTCTCACCCCCTTTTATAGACTTTTTGGGTTTAGGGTTTATGTAACGGGTATGGGATGTCGTCCCATGGGTTTACCCATTCTTAGGCCCCTTTTGTAATATATAAATAAGTAGCTAGGTGATATAGAAGGAGGCCACAGTGCTAAGTACAAATAGTTGTGAAGGCTTTGTGCATATTGTATGTTGAGACTTGCAGAGGCAAGTGAAAGTGTTTCATAAGTGCTTTGTGCACAGACTGTGTAAAGGCTTGGTGCTAGACCTAACTCAAGGAAGGAGGATCTAGCAAGGTGCTCACAGATCTCTTGTCCTATGTGAAGTTGTCTTTGTGTCTCTGTGCATGTAAGATTATTGGAAGAAGCTAATAAAGAAGAATAAGATTTGGTGGGCGTAGCCCCACACTGGGGTGACCAATGTATATCCTGTGTTGTGGTTTCTTTTTGCGATGTGGTTTATATGTTACTAATGTGATCTATGCTTAGTGTTGTAATCTTTATGTATGTTATATGCATCTGATGTAGTATCTTAGTTCCTTATATGTGAATGAATACTAGATCTACTTTGATGTTATGTGTTGAGTGGTTAGATATATTTAGATCTTTATGAATACTGCATTGTTTTGTAACTAGGGTTTTTTCCTGCGATGTGAATAAGGGTCAAAGACTAATGAATGTTAATTTCTAAGTTCCCTATAAAGTATTGTGATCACAAATATGTGTCCCAACTAGGTTGTAGACACTTGAGTCCTACAACCCCCCTTCCCTCTACCTTGGGTGAGAATTCATCAGATTCCCAGGTGTTGCCAAAAGGGCCAGTAGTTAGGGGTTTGTTGGTGCAGTATTGAAGCATTGAACCCTGGGTCTGCCCTTGTGCCAACAAATATTATAAATTAAGTTCCAGTGTGCTCCAGAAATTAATGTGTTAATTAGACAATCTATAATTCAGTGTATGAGTAGAGTTGGTTTGTTTATTTAATGATTTTGTTGGATTACTGAGAAGGGAGGTGAATCGGTAATAGAGAAATTTAATCCTTTTTAACCATAAAATGAAAGTATTATATCAATTTAGCATTATTGTTGGAACAGGGGTAGACCTAGGGTTCAATGCTCAAGAGTGCACCAACAAATCCCTAAGTACCGAACCTTTCGGAAACACCTACAAAGAAGATGAAGTCTCACTTAAGGTAGAGGCAGGGGTGGTTGCAAGACTTAGGTGTCTACAACCTTAGCTGGGACACATATATGTGATTATCTTTCTTACAATGCACTTAGCATCAGTTATTACTTAACATACACTCATTAAGATACTTCACAGAAGGCACAGAGAATCACAGTGAATACTTATACTAAGAATTATTCAGTACTTATCCACATAAATGTAGGTTAGATTCAACAGATCAAGCACTAAGCATCTCATATATCATATCTAATGTTCATTCATTCATCAACAACACAGATCATAACTAGATCTACTTAATCACATCAAGAACTCAGCCAAGAAAGAGATAAATACATAAGAGTGAATCATAAAGCACTATACACACAAATATTGTGGTTCACCCCCACCCTGGGGCTATGTCCACAAAGACTTCTTTATATTATCACAGTCAAGCATTTACAACACAAAGCTCTAATGACCCTTACTTTGCACAGGACAGAAGATCTGCGCAGCTCGTTGGATCCTTATTCCTTTCTCTTCAGACTATAGCAACCTACACTTAGCTCTCTGATCTCATACACAGAGCACTCTAAGATACATCCGATCACGCAGATCCAATTACTAGCACTAAGATTTCATTCATACATCACATAGATGTACTGCATTACTATCTCCTCCTATCTTAATATCTACATTGCCTATTTATAGATGACAAAGTGGGCCTAAACACGGGTAAACCCACGGGACAACATCCCTTTCCCATTACATCAACCCAAAACCCTAAAATGGACCCCAAAATAGGTCTTGCTTCCTTATTTTCTTCTTCGTGTTGAGCTCCTTCCTTAGCAAGCTGTCGCAGTCCCAAAAGTGGTCAAGTATGACCAATTACTCTTAAACTTGGTCAAGGGCCAACAGGCCCCCAACACTCACCTATGACTCATCCTGAGTCACTCAAGCTTGACCAATTCTTCTTCGAACACCTCGATCTTGGCTCGAGCAACTTCAACCTGGTAAAGTATGACAACCTCTTGTTCAGTAAATTCTTGTATTACTGTGTCATTGAGCGGTCCTTCCAGGCATTGTTCTGCAGTAATGACACCCTATTCGAGTTCATATCCCTGGCTTTCTAGTTCGACGAACAGTTGGCATGCCTTCTCTTAGAGTGGTTGCAGTCGTTGAAAGACGTCCATTACTTTACTTTGCAACATGTTTACTTGTTGTTGGGATGTGCGTTTCTCTGCGAACCTCTTCATTCTTTCGACTGGGCTCATTGACTTCAACTGCGCTTTTAGCAGATCTTCCCATTTGGCTTGTAAGTCAAGATGATCCTGTTCTTCCTTTCTTTGTTGCTCTTCATGTGCGCTCTGTGCCACCGCCAAAGCCTAGGTGGCTTTCGCTATGTATTCTTGAGCTCGTCGAAGGCTAGCTTCGACTTTCTCGATGATCTGGTGTAACTGTGTGGACTCATCACCTGTTCCTGATATTTCCATTGTTAATGGCGCCGTATAAACTTCTTGGCTGGACTAAAGTGCCTGCTACGCTTCTTTGAATTCACCCATGATCTGGCAAAATAGTTCCTCCTACTTTGCTTCTTTCTTTTTTGTGAGCTCTAATGAAACATCATTCAGCATGGAAATTAGGAAGTCAAAATAATTCGGGGTAAGCGTTGTCTTAAGCATGGTCTGGGTGTCCTTATCTTTCTTTCTGGATGAGGGCATCGGTGGGGTAATATTCCTTTTCTTGGATGGATCTACCTCATCCCTAGGCAAGGTAACCTCGCCTTTTCTCTGTTCAATTTCTATGCCCCCTAGTTCTTCATCATCACCTCCCTTCGTAGGTGAGAGAGAAATAGTCTTGATGGATGTGATATGGATATCTTGAACTTCCACTGCCTTCTTAGTCTTGCGTGGTCCTAGTGTATCCAAAATAGCTTCAGGGCTATCTACGTCAGACATCTCTACGGGGTCTGTTGCAACAAGGAGGTTTGTCGACCATTCCTTGGTAATTTCCTCTAGGTCATATTCTGTCAACTTGTAATATGAATGGAGTTGTTGTTTGTGCTCGTCTGCACACACTATGATGTAGGTGAAGTGACGATCTGCATTGAATTTCATAAAAGGTCGAAACCTATGAAGAGTGTTGGGTGTAATGCGTGGTGTAGATTGAATGAGATTCCTCAACTGAGTGTAGTACACATGGAATATGGCATTGGAATGCCACTATTTGTTCATGTCATTAAAGTACCACATCGTATAGAAATTCATAGCCAGGGGTTCAAACGGTTCGATATCCAGAAACGTGGCTCCCTCGGGCAGTTCCCACATGATGAAGGCGATGAGTATGAGAAACCAGCTAAAGTGGAACTCATACCCTTGGTCTTGCACTTGTCTACAGTCAAGATCTAGTTGATTTATAAGGTATTTCTTCCAGTTCATTTGTATTCCCTCCGCGCACATCCCTGCGAGGTCAACTACAAATCTGGTCACCTATGTAGGTATTTTATTTCAAACTAACTTGCTTGCAATCAACTGGAAACCAAAGCGTACTACTGCATTCTCAATGGAGGCTACATTGTAACCTTGCCTTCCTTTCTCCAGATCACCATATGTGTCTTTTATTTGTTGAGTGAGAGCATGATCTGCGGTCTTTCCAGGGTAAAAGTCTAGCGGGTCAAGGCCCTGCATGCTTAGCCCAGTGATCCGATTGATCATAATTGGATCCAAGGTGATGCGTCGGTCCAACCATAGGTATTCTTCGTGGTAGTAGGACAACAATAGTCGAACACAAGAATTTAATTCTTGATGCCTCCTGAAATGTGGAATCTTCATTACGTTTAGGAGGGTTGACTGCGTAAGGTTATGGGTCCATTGATGTGATATAATCTTGGGGTTCTTTTCTTTTCTAATAGTCAAATACTTGTGCAGGGCTATCATACTATATACTTTGCGATCTCCAAGGTTAAAATCACTGAATTTCAGCGTGGTGAGCTTCTCCTGGTCAGCATGAGCTGCGCGCACCCCTTTCGGGAGGTACACAGTGATTACAACATAGTTGAAGTCTCTTGGTACATAGTCTTGATTCATCTGATCCTCTTAGTGGTGGGATATATTTAGGAAATATACTTGGGATCATATTCACAGTGGCAAAGTCATTTCCTAGATTAGATCATCTTTCCAAAGGTGGTCGGGATGGTCTTGCTCGAGCAGTGGAGGGGGAAGCTGGCAGTATGCCCAAGGATGATGCTTATACACCTGTAGACATTCCACGTTCTGACATGACTCTCTCATCCATTAAATCAATTAGAACGTCTTCAACAATTTTCTCAGTAGTGATGAGCTTGTTCGACATACAAACTTGGGTCAGCTAGCTCAGGTGCAAAAGGAATTTAGAGACGACAACAAATAGTAAGGCGATGATTTCAGGGTAGTAAATCTCAAGGTTCACGCTCAGATTCTCAGCTAGAAAAAATTATTCTCGGTGCGTGGCATGGCAGGTTAAGTAGGCAATCTCAACAATGGTCTACTTGCAATGGAAATGGGGCCTTCATTAACTCCATTCTATCCTTTTTAGTTCTATCCAACGGTCTAGTGGTAACCCATAACTGCTTTTCGATCCGTTCAAAGCGACGGTCGAACATGTATATCAGTTCCAAAAACTATATTGCTTGGTCATGGCGAAGTATTCTATGTTGCTGTTATGATATCTCGACGAAGCTCCAATTCTGCAATTCTTCTTGATGCGAAGGGTCCTCTAAAACCTCTTGTAACCTTACAGTATTATCCCTTTTCTTTCTTAACTTCCTAGCCTTCTTCCCAGTGAGTTTCATCTCAGTAATGGTTTTACCATTGTGATGTTTATCTTTTGTGTTCTTAGTTACTTCACAGTATGTAAAATCTTTCTTAGGGTTCCTTGATAATACTTCTTCTGTATAAAAAATAGGTAACTCGATCTTCTGTGGATCCTCAATTGTTCTATTAGCTTCGACATCAGGGGTACTAATATTAAATATCCATGATCTTCTCTTATGTTCTTCAATCTAGTGCACGATCCTTCTGGTCATAATGTCTTTTAACTCTTGCTTCTTATGTTCCAAAACTTTCTCTTCTTCTCTTTGTCTAGCATCTTCTCTATCAATCCAGGGTTTTCTTATGAGCATGGTAAACGGGGCACTGTCTTCAACAAATTTAATGATCTCAAAGTCTTCCTCTGTCAAAGTTTCATTGATAGTCATAGGTATCTTGGCAAGCCTTCCACATAGATTTACTAGCTTTCCTCTGAAGAAACTTGTTCCTCCTAGGGAAGGGATCATGGCAGGCTTTCCTATAGATTCCCAAGTTCTTTCTGGCACAATGTTCACTTGGGCTTCTTCATCAACAGTATAGTCAATGTCAAAGTCCCCTATTCTTGCTTTGATTTGTTCCTTTTCTTTGAAGATCTCTAATAGCCTAACATGTTGGTGGTCATTCAAGGTATCTTTCATTTGTAGCAATATCTTTTCTGATTCTTTCTAGGTTTTTGCTATAATATTGGTCTCTTGATCTCCCTTAGGGTTTGCTTGTTCCATATTCATCTTCTCAAGCCTAACAATCATTCTAGGGAAATCCAATACTTCATGGTCCATAGCCTTACAACAGAGGCAACTCGGTATTCTCCCAGGGAATTCTTTAGCAAGATGTCTCGATCATCTGCAACTATAACAAAGGGTTAATCTTCTCATATGTTTAGATGTTCCCCAACTCCTTCTGTACTGCGCACCAGGATCATGGTGGCTAGCCTGCAAAAAACTTTTTCTAGGATCTTGCATCCACTTGTTAGTCCAGACATTCTTTTGATGCATAGGTATAACATATCTATCACTATATTTATTAGATCTATTCATATCAAACTTTCTTTCATTTATTAATGCCCTAGTTTTGAAGCTAGGATAGAATCTATCAAACATACCTAGATCCATGCTTTACAAACAAAAAAATTCACTTATCTTACTTCTGCAGAGCACAAAGCTTCCAAATCTAAGACTTTTAACTATTCTTACCTTTATCAAGGCATAGAGCTTACAGATCTTACCTTTTTCTTCACAGATCTGACTTCTTTTCTTCAGATCTGACCTCTCTTTATTCATATCTAACCTATTTTCTTGGCACAAAGCTTCACAGGTCAAGCATAATACTGTGCACTAGGGAAACAGATCTATGCACAGAGCTTATTTCATGCAAATATTATTCTTCTTCAGTTCCCAACAATCACAATTCCGGTCCTGGCAACATAACCATTTGTTGGTACAGGGTTAGACCCAGGGTTCAATGCTCAAGAGAGCACCAGCAAAGCCCTAACTACTGACCCTTTCGGCAACACTTGCGAAGAATATGAAGTCTCACCCGAGGTAGAGGCAGGGGTGGTTACAAGAATTAGGTGTATGCAACCTTAGATGGGACACAGATATGTGATTATCTTTCTTACAACACACTTAGCATCGATTATTCCTTAACATACATTCATTAAGATACTTCCCAGAAGGCACAAAGAATCACAGTGAATACTTATACTAAGAATGATTCAGTACTTATCCACATAAATGTAGGTTAGATTTAGTAGATCAAGAACTAAGCATCTCATATATCAAATCTAATGTTCATTCATTCACCAACAACACAGAGCATAACTAGATCTACTTAATCACATCAAGCACTTAGCCAAGAAAGAGATAAAGACATAAGAGCGAATCATACAGAACTATACACACAGTTACCGTGGTTCATTGTTTATCCAATAGTTGCATAGTAAATAAACAATGAACAAATGACCAATCATACAGATACACAGTACACCAATTTTTTTACATGGAAACCCAAAGCAGTAGAAAACCACAAAATGTTTCTTCTTATATGTCTTTAATAATTACATTCATTGGAAACACCAACTTCCTTTGTTTTCCAGCTTCAACTCGAAGGAGACTCTGACCCCCTAGTTTCTCAGGCTACAACCTGAAGGATGCTGCAACTCCCCAATTCTCTAGTTGCAACCAAAAGGAGGCTACAACCCCCTATGTTCTTCATCTACAACCGGAAGGTGTCTACAACCACCTGTCCTTGCCCCGTCCATCCGCCCTGAAATATAAGTAGAATTACGGAACCACTATCGCACTATCACTGTGAGATATACTATTGTAAACTTGTACCAATCAACCTGTAACAACCTATACCAATAACATGTGCTAACATGTACCATACATCAATCGGTACCTCAACATATACCATAAACAAGTGCTTCAACCATGAAACAACCTGTACCAAACAACCTGTAATCAGCCTGTACCATAAACAAGTGCATCAACCATGCACCAACCTATACCTTAACCTATACCATCAACATGTGCATCAACCAAGCACCTCATGTATGTGCCAACTCATCAACTACTTCTCTCAACCATGTACCCAACATGTAACTCAACCAAAATCCCTCATCAATTTCATCATCCAAAACTGATTTGCAACTCTGTAATAGACCTAGTGTATATGATCACATACCTGCAAACCTTCCTTAACTTTAACAACAAAAGACTAGCATTTTCATCAAACTTTACTTTAGTCTCACGTGACTAATTTTTGATTATTCAACAACCCTAACTTGAAATAATGATAACTATGTACCTATAATGAATAAAGATCTAAAAATAGTACACAATGTTATTTAGTGCCTTGTATGAAATTCCTCCATGTTTCACTACTTGGAACCTCATGATAAAATGTGTTATGCCTAGCCAATTCCAATCATAAGTTTGGAGAGTTGAGGAAGTTATTTTTTAATCTAGTTTTTTTTCTTTTAAGAAGGAAGTTAAATACTATTACATCGGACACTAAAATCAGTACATAAAAACAACTCATGACGCTAGGATTAAATATTGTGGTACAACGCATCAAGCGCATACAAGGTTGCAACTAAATGTTAGGGCGGTGAGGACACCTAATCCTGGCTGGGGAAGACAAAAAAATCTAATGGGAGGGTACCAACCAAGAAGCATAAGACGTGAGAAACCAAGTATCTAATGAAGGAATTATTTAATAAAGAAATATGAGACAACAAGAAGACTTCTTCTAGAAAGTCGATTCTTGATTGTCCAATTCGCTATTTGGAAAACAAATTGTTGTGCGGTTAGAGTTTTTCTCATAAGACGAATTGTTGAAAAATTGATCCGTCAACGATAGGTTTATGGTTTATCCATTTCGTTAACATCGTTGGGAAAAACTAGAATTCAAATTCTATCTATTTATAATTTTAAGGGATAATGCTTCTATATATGAACCAATAACATGACTTGTGGAAGAGGAATAAAGTCATCATGAGCTACGCACGACCTAACACTAATGTGTACATTGAGTAGGGTCATGTACGATCTTTTGGAGGTTGTAGGGATTTTCAATGGTCCATGGGAAGCATAAGGCCTCGTGGAAAACCAATGCACCTTCCAAATTCGCTCAACAGTAAAGACATCGCTCAAGAACAATGCCAACAATATGAATGGAGAGATAATTGTTGGTTACAAGGGATTGAGAATAGCAACAATGGCTAATAGCTAGTAATTATTCACCCTTGCTCATTTGAGCTCTAGATTGACGGTGGTCATTCTAGATATATTAACATTCATTAAAATTCCAATGGAGAGTGAAATTCTGATTGAAACAATTAAAACAATAGTCATTGCTCAACAACACTCCTCACTCATCATGGGACAAGCTCATTGTCTTCTTCTACTCCAATCATGAAGCAAACTACTTCCTTGAGCTCTCATATGTGGTATTACCCTTCTTCATTTCCTCTCTATTACATTCGTTTGGTTAGTTAGGCATTCCTTGCAGTGATTCATAGACTATGGTATTATCATTCATAAACTATGGTATTGAACACTTAGAGATCAAACTTATAGCCAAGTCGTATTTCTGTTTTGTTTTGATTTGTTTTTAAGTTCCTTATTGAGACCTTAGGTAGGGCCCACCCAAGGATACTATATACTATAGAAACATTTTATACTTTTCTTTATTTACTTTCCATGGTTTTTAGTTTATTTTATTTATAAACTAGGTTATACATGATTAGCTTACCAATAGTATGTTTCATGTAGTAGCAATAATAATTATGTTGTAGCATTTCAAGGTGCAGTCACTACCTCATAATTTTTATTAGGTAGATTATACTTGCAACATGTGGTTAGTGTAGTATTAAGTACTTCATGTATCAATTTATCCAATTTCATAACATCACTTCCAAACACTTTTTAAACACTCTTTAATTGAATTTATCCAATTTCATAACATCACTTCCAAACACTTTTTAAACACTCTTTAATTGAATTATAGTCTTTTGTCGATTTATGATATTTTACCATAAATAAAATAAAATAAAAAATTTCATAAAAATATATTTAAGTGTACCTCTGAAATTTTATGTTGCGAACAAAGCCCCACATTCCTATGATTTATTTCATAG
Organism: Picea engelmannii; assembly: GCA_009831015.1. Taxonomy (NCBI): domain Eukaryota; kingdom Viridiplantae; phylum Streptophyta; class Pinopsida; order Pinales; family Pinaceae; genus Picea; species Picea engelmannii. The sequence continues at coordinate 43,001 of ML787714.1, read as the reverse complement.
CTCATACATTTTGACACACTAAAAGGTTCGTCTAAACTTATAATACCTCATAAATATAGATTAAGCCCATGCTAGTGACCTCTTATTTTAATTCAACTCCATTCACATTGTTTGAGACGATTACCCTCGAGCTCTTCTCGAGACAAGATGGAGTAAATAATGTGAAGTTGTAAAGACAAAGACAAGGAGGATGACTTTACTTACATTTAGGTTAATATTTTATTGGAAATTGATTTTTTAATGTTTAATATTTTAAATGGAAAACAATTCATTTCATTAATTTATCGTTAGTAAATTTTTTAGATAAGAATTGTGTGTAAGGTTTTACAATGTTCAAAATTTTGAGTGGACATTTTATCCATCATCATCACTAACATAACAATGATAAGTGAAATGTCCACTAAAAACATTGAAAATTTCAAACTTTCACATACATTTCATAATTCTTGTCCAAAAAATTAGTAACATTATAACTAAATGTAAAAACCTATATATTCACATTAATCTTTTTTTTTAATATAATTAAAAAAAAATTATAATAATTTTTTTATCTATAAACCAATTTTATAATTTTTTTTTATAAATTACAAAGCAATTAATCATTACTAAAGATAATTAGTGTTATTAACTTAATAATGACCAATCTAGTTATAATACCAATAATTTATAACAAAAACCTCATCCCATTATTAATCTCATGGAAATTTCGATCTGTTGATTGGGTTATGGAAATTTTGCATTGCATGCTTATACTTCACACCTCATCGTATTATTAATCCGTGGATTATTTACGGCATGGGGGTTATTGGATTTTTGTGTTTTACTACGTCCGGGGGTTATTGGATTCTTTACCGCATATTGTCATAATGTTTCAGATGTTGTTTTGCATGCTTATACTTATTTTCTTAGGCATCGACAATATCTTAGAAAAAGGTTGATGAAGGTAAGATTTCTTCAGGTCAATTAGATCAAAATGTTTTACGGTAATACAAAATTGTTTCGGTAATGAAATATCAAAACTTCTGTTAAGACTTGATTTTTCTTAAAGAGTTTGTTTTGATATTATCATGTACAAACCTGATTTTCATTAAAATTTTGTGTAGATATAAATTACATAGGTTTAATTTTAAAATGTAACATATGTTAAATTTAGGGTTAACTGTTGCATTCTTTGAAAATAGGGTTTTGCTTTTTATATTTTGCAATAGGTGCATGTATATATGGAGATGTGTATACTTTTGTGTCAACATTGTTAATGCTATTCAAAAAAGCTATTTTCAATAACCATGGGATATTTTTCAATAAACATGGGATATTGTTGGTGAAAAATGACATATTTGTTATGAAACACACAAATCTTATCTTTCAATTATTTTATTATTGAAACAATTTTAGTTTATAGTTAACTAAGTCTGCAAAATAAGTTTTTTTTTTCTGTTAGTGAAAAAAATTATAACTAAGTCTGCAAAATAAGTTTTTTTTGGTTAGCGAAAAAAATTATAGAAATTTTTTTGTTAGTGAAAAGAATTATGTAATTCTTTTTGACACACCCCAAAAAAAATCAAAACGAAAAACCCTTAATTATTAAAGTCGCGCCCATGCTCCCACTACTGCATTCCGATCTTCATCTCGATCTGCAGGAGATGGTTGTGCCTATCCCCAGTTTATTAGGGTGGAAGTTGGTGCAGTTTTACTGTGTTGTCACAACCCCAACTCAACAATTACTGCAGCAACAACAGCACTGGAACGCTGTCTTACCTGAACTTGCGTTGGTCTTCTCACTCATTTGAACCCGGTATCTCAGCCAGTCAAAAGTAAGGTCCTGTCCTGGTAATTTGGGAATTATTTCCATAACGTAAATGTATGTACCATGTATTTATTCAAAAGTTAATTTAATAATATATATTACATTTTCAGGGCTTAGTTGGAAGTATTTATTTTAATCCTATAAATAATATATATTACATTTTTAGGGCTTAGTTGGAAGTTATTAATTTTATCTTGCTTAAATTTATTTTAGATGATTCTATTATTCTTAAAAAGAGATATTTTATTTGTATTATTTCTTCTTAATTTTATATCTTTAATATTATATTTTATTTTAGAATGGTTGAAAAGTTTTATTTTTTATTTTTTTATAGAAATGGTTATGAATTATTATAAAAATGTTCTTAATATTAAATTATTTGATTTGATATTGATGAAATAATAATTAGAAAAATCACATCTATCATAATAGTAAAAGAGATTGATATAAATTGTTAGAGATTATTAATTTGAAAAAGCAAAAAATGATGCCTATGGCTTATATCAACCACTTTTAATAATATGGTTGTGGTAGTATTATATTATGATGATTTTAACACTTCCCAAGCAATACATAAGGGTTTCATGAGCTAATCTAGCCTACAATTAGTTTTCTAAATGTCAATCCATTTGTTTATTAAGTGCAAAGGTGTACACCTATTGACAACTGGCACATTTAATAGGTTTTTAGTGCTTAATCAGTTTTATATGCACAAAATTAAATATTGATGGAATATTTCCAATAAATCAATGCTTGTGATTTCAACCACTAATTTCCTCACTATTATAAAGACATCAATTTACATGTTTATTTTTTTTATTTTTACTTGATCATATTTAAAATTTACTAATTTCCTCTGAAAGATTAAGATTTTGTTACAGACTGAAGAGATATGAATCTACTTTTCATTTTCTAGAACACCAAAAACTTTACTTACTTCACCAGCCACTAGTTTGCTGCTATGCTAGTATAAGCATAGTTATATTTCTCATTGGCCAGAAATTATTATATCATATTTAAAAAAAAAAAAAAAAAAAACATAATAACAAAATTAATATATTAGTTTTTTCTAATTCTTTGTAAAGAAAAATTTATTATTAAAAAATATTCATAAAACATGCAATTTGGATACGATATGAGGAAAGCTATATGCATTTCACTATCCTCTTTGATTAAATGAGACCTTATTTATTGTGAAATTTTTGTCGGACACATATTCGATACAAGATCTCCCATCACTGAAATACGTGTCCTGGAGAATAGGTTCGGACTGTGAAATATCTCTCTTCACTCTTTGCACACCCCATTCTCGTCCGAATCCAAGCAAAAACTTCAAATCAAGTATTGTTTTAAATCGTTTACAGATTTCTTTTGGGTTTGGATCTATTATGAGGCCCTTAAAACTCTGATCCGTCAAAAAGGGCGGATTTGTTTTTAGTCTAACTTTACCAAAAAGAAAGCTGTTTTGGATAAACAATATAGTACGCCTACTGAAAGAGAACACAAGAACTGCAACCATCCATATTCCTCCTAAATATATTACTGTCTTTTCAGTTTAAATCTTTTAACTAATTTATTAACGAAGCCCCGATTCACATGCGCTTCCTCCTCTGCATAAAGCCACCGCCGGAAGCCAACTCCAGCTTAAGATTGTCAATTCTATTCACATGAATACGACTTCTAGGTTACCTATTATGAAATTTAACCAGATTCTGGCACCAGCAAGAAACCTTATGATTCCATCAGTGACAATTCATTCAAGATTGAACTTACAATGCAAACTGTTACCACTTGTGCCGCTGATGAGACTAGCACTGAACACTATGATGAATTCAGGATAGCATGCACGACGGACTTGGGATGATCCACGATGCAGTTGATCCTCTATGGCTTTCCAAGATTTGCCTCTAGCATTTTATTGCCGAACGAGAATTATGGGAATTGTAGCTATAAGATTCTCTGACATCTAGAGAAAGCGATTCAGTTAACCAAACCAAGAAAATTGAGGAGAAACCAAAGAACAATTATTAGCAATCTGGAGCAAGTTACTCCATCCCAGGCTTTCTAATATGCCTCATGAATCTTTCAGGTGGGTAGAACGGGGCCATTCTCGGCAGGAATAAGCTACCAACACACATAACATTACTCTACTGCTATGAATCATAAAAAAAAGGGCATTCATATCCTTAACGACCTGCTAATTCTTACACTTAGAATGGGCTAAGTCCTGATCAAGCAATCACTCCGGCCATGAGTAAGTTCATAACCTGGATGGTAAGAGAGCATCTCCAGGAATCCAATGTGCCTCCTTCTGTAATACTTTGTAATGAATACAATGACTCCTGATGCGGGGCGCCTGCCTAATACATAGCTGCTCCTCAACTGGCATGATTCAGACCAACAAAACGGAAGCGCAGATGAGATAAAGATGAGGATTGATCGAGTGCTTCAATACATCAACATGACAATGTGCCAATCTGGAATTTGTAGGCTTCCAGAATCCCCACAGACTCTATGAATTACTGGAATATCTGCTTCTTTTCATAAGGAAGTGGATTTCTTCATAGCTGGGCAATCTGGAAATGTCTCGAAAAGGTATTTGGAAATTCCCATTAAAAGTTCGCGTTGCTTTTGTAAATAATATGCCCGGTGAATATCTGCTCTTTTATTATGGTAGTGGATATCTTCATATGTGGGCAATCCGAAAATGTCTGGAAATACACTTCGGAAATTCCGGTAAAACGTTCGCGTTGCTTTCGCAAATATTATTCCCGGCAGCCAAAGGTTTTGGCATCTTTTCCTCAAATGCGTAAATGGAGCGAACTTACTTTTATAAAAGTGGGCATATTCGCTTTAATTTCTTTTAAGTAAAAAATTCCTTACCGCTAAAGTAGCCCATAGGGATAAAAGTGGGAATATTCGCTTTAATTTCTATTAAGTAAAAAAAATCCTTACCGCTAAAGTAGCCCATAGGGATGGAACCCCAGAAGCATCCAGAGATCTCTCGCTACGGGCATTGAGTCCTCCAAAATGTATCATATTCCATGAACTTTGCGTATGTTTTCGCAATAAAGAACCTTATGTGCTTGCTTTAGCCTTTTCGTAATTAACAAAAATCAACTCCATCCACAAGAGGTACAAATTCTCCTAGAAAAGTGAATGTTCTCCACACCAATCCGAAACGCAAACTCTGCAGTATGTTTTGCAATCTATGCTTCTATGACGGAGTGAATTTTGACAAATAAAGTAGGTAGCTGTATAACGTTTATTCATTATATGTCAGATGGAAGGAAGAAAGAATGAAAAACCCATAAAGTGAATTTTGACAAATAAAATAGATAGGAATATAACTATAATTTATGTTRATTAATTAATTAATTAATTATATCTTACTTGATAAATAAATCATTCTTTAATTGATTGTAAGTAAAGTATAAAGTAACATTGCAAATAAACATCATATCCCTTACATTTTAAAGATGTCTTCCACAATTACATTTAAATTTGTACAAGTGGAATCCGTGCGATTCATTTGCTTTTAATTAGCAATTCTATATTATGAAAGTTTGTGTATAGTTTACAGTTTTAATGTTCTCTCCTGTTAGAAAGGAATACAAAATTGAAAAAAGACAGGGTCAAATGTGTCAATGAGAAATTATTAGGATTCACATAAAATAATTTTTAATTGAAATGTATAGTAAGCTTGCAAACCAACATCATATCTTTTTTTAAAGTTATTTGATTTTGATAATGACATTTAAGCGAATCATGTTTTTAACTAATGATTTCATATGTAAATGCACATTTTTTTAAAAATAAAAGTTTTTAATTTTTTTTTTATAATTATATTAAAGCGAATTATGTTTTTAACTAATGATTTCATATCATTAAAGTAAGTGTACTTTTAAAAAAAAAATCAGAACTTGAGAATATATATTAAAGTGGCTAAAATGGAAAAGTGTTAGATAATAATATTGTTTGTTGTTTCATATAGCATTAGCAACAACAATAAAATTACTCTATCATCTAATGACTTTCCTCCTAATTTTATAGTAACTAAATCATATTTTTAACTAAAGATTTCATATCATTAAAGTAAGTGCACATTTTTTTTAAATCAAAACTTGGGAATATATATTAAGGTGGATAAAATGGAAAAGTGTTAGAGAATAATAGCATTAGCGACAAAAATAAAAATACTTTATCATCTAATGACTTTCCTCCTAATTTTGTTGTCTCTAAATATTTCATTTCCTTGCATGTGTATATCAGGAAAAAGGCATGCAAAATACAGATTGATTTACAAAACATAAGAAGAGAGATAAATAATTTCGGATCTGGTGGAGCAAAGAACTAAGATGTTCTAGATGTAACCTTTGCTTGTTGTCGAGAGCTCTTGCTTTTGTCCTTGTCCATTTAGGTGACTGAAGAGAAGCCTAGGTTGCAAAGCTTGAAGTAAGAGTGTCACTTTCATACTGGATTTCACATTTTATTTTGTAATATTCCTCTACTAATTCATATATTTTTTCTTCATCATTCCCGAGGATTTCCATGATTTTTCCAAACTGTTGTTGTTGTTTCCTTTCCATGTATTGAAATATTTCATCGAGGTTATTGATGGCCATTATGTAGTTATGAGGTTCCATGATGCTCTGGTGTGAAGAGAAAACAAAATTTGGGGACCACAATGCTTGAGAAGGGAATAGGGCCTTTTAGAAAGAGAGGGGAGAAGAAGAAGCAAGGAAAATATCATAGCCAAAACAAATCGCCAAAATATTTGTGAAAGAAAGAAAGAGTTCCTTGGAGAAATCCTTGTAAAGGCAATCACTAATAGAGCAGAAGAGAATCTTGAGTGTTTCAAGATGATAGCTAATAGGTTGTTCTTGAATAGGGGGGAGAAGAACGCCTCCTACAGAATGCCACCAAAAAAAAAACACATCATAGAGTAATAGACAAATTTCCTCCTTTTTGAGACCCAAAACCATAGCTATCTTCCTTGTAGGAGACACAGGGAACCTGATTTTGGTTAACCCAATAATATTGTTTTAGTTGATAAAGTAAAAGTGTCGTTACTCTACACTTCTTGGTAATATGATACCAAAGGATTGTAGAACATACCGAGAGAGAGATGCGAATGATTTCACCTAAACAATCTATTTATGAGCTCAAACCAACTARGCAACAATCCGTTCACACTAGAACAAGGGAAGAATAGGCTCAATGTGCCAGAGCAGAGGAGGAATTGTCTCATTGTGCCAGAAGAGATGAGAGACCCTCCATATATTACCCATTTGAAAACAAACCAACAATAAATGAGAAGTGTAGTGGAAAAGACTAGACCTAATGGTTCACATGGATGACGTAGATGCATGCTAAAAAAAACAATATGCCAAGCATTAAATCCTTGAAATCCAAACACATTGACGTCATTAAGTAGGGGGAAGAACCGTATAGAATATCTATGTTTTTGTGTGTGAGAAAGACTAGAAACCCCATTTTTCTTTAGAGTTCCAAGTTGTATCAAGATCTCTACATTTTCCATTCGATCTGTCATTATGTTGTTCTCCTTAAATATGTGATAATATGAATTTTTGTCAAAATTATTTTCATATTTTTTTATATAAGAAAGAATATAAGAAAGAATCGAGGAAATAATATAATATATTGTTAATTCCTAAAATATTAAAGGCATTGATGATTATCCTTGAATCTCCAAGAACCAAGGCGGTATGTGATAATATGAATTTTTGTCAAAATTATTTTCATGTTTTTTGACATAAGAAAGAATCGAGCAAATAATGTAATATATTGTTAATTCCTAAGATATTAAAGGCATTGATGATTATCCTTGAGTCTCCAAGAACCAAGGCTTATGGTAATGGAGAAATCATGTAGAAGTGCACAAATCTCTTCTCGGTTATTAGTTGTGTATTCAATCCGAGAAACAAAAAATAATTTTTGGTTTCCGTCATATTACGACCTTGATGATTTCCTTCATAGTCATGGATTTGCCATTCCAAAATAAATACACAATTATAATGGTTTCTTTCTTATAATATGTTAAGTGGTATTGAAAAATATAAAAAGAAGAAAAGTATCCTTCAAATTAAAAGTATAATTTGATGTACATGTATCATAAATTTAATTAACAAAATAAATATGTTAGAAATTTAATCATATAATATAGTAAGTCCTATTGAACCATAAAAAAGAAAAAGATAAATATCATTTAAATAAAAAGAACTATTTCATATACATGTAAAATAAATTTAAAATTACTTTAACAAAATAAATATGTATTGAATATATGATTTTATATAATTTACTTTTAGGAAATTTTATATTTTATAGTTGTGTAAAATTGAGTATATATTTACTAATGTAATATTATTTTTACCAAATTTTCACAAATTTAACAAAACCCTACAATAATATCATTAAACATATGACAAGTCTTTATATTCGCATAATTCTATGTAAGTGTGTCTTTGTGTGTTTGTGTATTTATATATATTGACAATTTTACAAACCTACGTGTCTGAGAGTTGGTTATCCTTTTGTACAATGCTCTTAATAGTTCAACCACTATTGTGGGTGGAAACAAGGTAAGGAAGTATCAGAGTAGTGGATGTATAGAGAAAAATAGAGGATATGGAATTTGGAGAAAATTTCTTTTAATGAGAATTCAAAAATTCCATCCCAAACATAGGGTTTTCCATATCTGCTTCATGTGAACTTTTAGGCTTAGGGATGAATTTGAAATATGAATGTACAAGAGAAAAAATGCACTTCTCTTTAACTTGAATTCTCAAGGAAACTAAAGAAAATAAATAGCATTCAAGTGTACTTTGTTATAGAAAAGAGACAACCCTCAACACACACTTTTCCAAGCATATATAATAGATTAGAAATGTGTTTAGAGCCATCGTAAAAAGTATAAATTTGATCATTTATCTCGTTAATATAGGGTGGGTGCAAATAAATGATTTGTTAACCTGAAAGGGTGGTTCCAACTACTTTCACAGTGAATTTGAATATGGCGTAAAAAAATGAAATGTAGTAAATTGAATTAGCTTTTCAAATATATGTTTTTTATTTATATAATTCTTGTATGGCTATTTGAAATTTTATTTTTTCTAACAATGGTATGTTATGTTTCAATTAGTGCACTTTTTGAGTACCTAAACAATGGAATTTCCGTAATTGTTTTTGTAGAATTGTAGAGAATACATTGTTCTTGTGTAGGGATATTTTTTCAAAATTTACAGTGTTAGTTTCATACTTGTTTGGAAGCTTTTCTAGAATCATCGCAATCATTTTTAATTTTCGACATTTTGGACCAAGCACTACGGTACAATGGTTGGTTCGAAATGTTGAAAATTAAAAATGATTGCAATGATTTCGGAAAACCTTCCAAACAATGATATTGATAAAAAAGAGTCTTAGATTTAAAATTTATATATACATTTTTAATTGTGAAAGTCATTATAAGGCCTTGAGCTAGTGTAGGTATGAGAGTGATCTGCAAGCATACCTAAACATACACACAAACAATTTTATACATGCTTATCTAGAATTACAGAAAAAAAAAATATTGTGGAGGAAATCAAAGTATGCTGGAAAAGTGAGAAGAAGAAATCAGAATAGAAAAATAGGCCAAAAATTAGTAGTCTCTAATTGTACTAATGTAATTCTTATCGCTAGGCCTTATTGAAATTAGTACTTATTCTTCCTTATTGCTAGGCCTTATTAATATTGGCCTTTATTACATGGAATTATATTATTCTACCTATGTGAGGGGTTACAAAGGTTAGGTCCCTAACATAAATATTGGGTCTCCTAAAATAACGCCAATTCTTGAAAAATGTCACTTCTAAAAATAGGCCAAAAATTAGTAGTCTCTAATTGTCATCATATTCCACCACCATACTGTACTCGATACTAGGTCTTTGAAAAATGAAAACTTATATTTTTAGACCTTGGGTTTGACCAAGTTTGACTGAGGCCTAAAACATGTTGAAATTTCATAAAAATGGAACCCTATGCTTATCTCTCAAGTGGTTATCCAAACCTACTTTTAGATTTCAAGAAATATAAAATTTGTAATAATAGAAATTTTCCAAGATTGTGAATCTTGAAAATCTGAGAGTATTGATTTGAAGAACTCAATTCTAGATCTCCAAAACTATCCTCTATTGCTAAAATGATTAAGTTTCTAAAAATAGAAACTAATAAAAATAGTGGAATCAATAATTTGAAAGTATTCATCTGATTGTCTTCATCCACCCATGCATATGCCAAATATGAATGTTCATTTAATGCATGGGGAAGCATTTCTAGAATAGATCTTATAGCCTAAAGCGGAAAACTTCTAAAAATAGATCTCTAGAAACCAGAACTAGAAACTTGTTAAAACTAGCACAACATGTGTTTCCCCCCTAAAACACTAATCTTTTAATACTCTCCAAAAATCATACATTACAATTGTAAAACAAGATAAGGCTAGAACAAAGATCTACAACAAGGTACCCATATGGCTAAGGTATTCACAGACCATCAATGTCGAATGATAGATTTTGTAATGGTGAGTCCATCCTATATAATATATGAACCAACGATGTTGAATGGTGAACTTTGTAATTTTTAGTTCACCCTAAATAATATCCACAAGCATATGTTAGAAAGTAACACCTATATTTATGAAGACAAATATGGTATTAACACACCCTCTATGAATAGGGTGTTAACACATCCTCTAGGTTTCAATTTCAAAGTTTAACCCTATGCACTAATTGATTGACTATGATTTGATTTTGGGGCTTCATGCTTTCAAAGCGTTCCCTAGAAAAGTTTTGTTGGAAATATTGGAGTAATCTGTACATGTGGCCACAACCCATCCATATGTATCATCAGTGTATTTGTAATCATGGCTAAGGCCATACATTATTATTTTATTGTATAACTAGGTGTGGTTAAGGATGACCTAGTCAACTTTGATATGTGTCTCAATAACCCTCTTRGAGAGTGYACCCTACATATGTGGGATSATAATMCCTCTTGGGAGAATTCCCTACTTATGTTGTGTATCCTCTCAAGTAGTGTGCCCTACTTATGTGGACCCATAACTCCTTTTAGGAAGATCTACTTGAGTTGTGTATAAATACACAATTCAAACCCCATTCGAATATCATCTTTTTTATCATTGAGATAAGACTTTCTAGTATAAAGTGTTAAGCCTATGGGAACTGTACATTTTTGGTGTTCTCTTATGGCTGACATATTTTCTCTTTTATGTGCATTTGTGCATCTCAAGTATAGCACACTCATGATTGGACTATTTTTCTCTCTATAACACTTTTGGTTCATCCCTAATGCACTTCTTTACTGTCATTTGTTCTCTTTTTACTACAAGTTTTTGGGTTGGTGTTTTAGTTCCATTCAATCCCTTCTTTCTATTTGTGATCTCATCATTGTATCAAAACAGGTGTGAACCTTCCCAACTCACTCCACTTTTGTTTTTAAGGTTTCTTCTTGGATATTCATGCCATTGAGATATGATTTTGGCATTCAAAAGAGAATCAAATTGGAGGAATATTAGGGTTTTTTTTCATAGTGTTTCACTAGTTGGAAAATATGTCTTTTGGGTGTTGTTGGAGCATGTTTTATGCACTAATTACAAAGATATTGTTTGTCCACATCACTAGCATTTAATTGTTGATTTATTTCAATGCTTTTTAAGTTGTTCCATGCTATGGGCTAGTAGCATCACTTTTTTGTGGCTTCAAAACTAGGGTTTCGAACTTGATTTTTGAGCAACAGTTTGGAAAATTTTGGTTAATGGCATTACTTTTTTGTGGCTGTGAAATCAGGTTTCCATATCTGATTTTCAACAATGGTTTAGAGACCTTTTGGCTAGTGGCATCATGTTTTTGTGACTACAGAACTAATGTTTCCATATTTTATTTTTCAACAACAATCTTTGGAGATTTTTGGTTAGTGGCATTGCCCTAAGGTTTGAAAAGATAGGGATTCTAGATTTTATTTTTTTCCTATAGGTGATTTGGATATTTTTGGCTAGAGGTGTTGCACAAAGGATCATGGATCTAGTGTTTCTTGATTCATCTCTTATTTAGGGTTTCCTAGGGTATTATCCTTGAGTTTTAAGCCACCCTCAAGGGCTTACTACAACAACTAATTTGGAAGTTTGTTTGGATCATCTCTCTCAGGGTTCACTTCAGTATTTGTTTCAAATTTTTCTCATCATCACATATGGGGATTCATATATATTATTTTATGGTTTTATCCTTATACAAGGGTTTTTCTTCTCTTCTAGGGTTCCTTGGGTATCTCTAAGGATTTTTACACCCTTTACAAAAGTAGCACTTCCATCCTAGGTTTTACCTCTTTTTAAATCAAACTCTATCTTCGTGTTCATTCTTTCTAGTAATATTTCTCTAGGGATGCATTTTTTGGCTAAGGCTTGTGATGCCCTAAATAAAAGAACAATACATTGCAGAATTATTGGAAGAGTTGGTACCATTTCCTTCTTTGGTTTATGTCGGAGATTCCTTGAGACTTTATGGAACCTTATTGTTTGTTGAACATAATGACCTCAAGATGGCTCTTTTCCCTATCCAACAAATCTACTTATATTTGGGAAGATATGATATGAAAGAGCTCTATATGAAATTGTTTTCATATGGAGAGTTGCATCTTCAAGTATTTCTTACCTTGTCTTCAAGGGATTCAAAAGATTGTAGGAGTAACAATTTGGGACATCTTGTTGACACAATTTAAAGTGAACCTTTAGTTGTGAACCTTGCATATGAGTTTGACCTATTATGCCAAACCCTTGATCAAGGCATGCCTTCCCATTTTTTGCATTTTTGGTTTTTTGGATCAAGTACATAGTGCCATATCCCGATATGTTGTCTATATGATCCTTCTAGCGCATATGCTATATTTAATGGAGTTTATATTCACGGTCCATTAGTATCATTTCCACTACATATTTTTTATGATTCTTGTACAAATAATTCTCAACTAATTGTACTGGATCTATCCTTATTACAGTTTGATGTACCTCATGATATTGATGTAGCTCAATCTTCCTAAACAATTCACCACATGTAGCTCAATCCTCTTGCAAAATAAAGTTGCATAGATATCTAATACAAAGTAATATATACCTTTAACCTATGACATATAATGATATAACAATATGTAATGAATGGAGACCTAAGTGTCGTTACAAGGGTTAGATACCACCCTTTCCCTAGTTGCGTCAGAACCTCCATTTAGGTTGCAATGTTGAATTTTCCAATGTATGAGCTTTTGAGATGCCATAGGATGAAACAACAAGATTGCAAGGCTGGCACCAAATTAATAGCAATAAATACTTGTTGAAGTTCTTGAGAAAACAAATGCAAGCAAACAACAATCTTAGTAAGTGAATTAGAAAGCTAGATCAATATACACCAATTCAAGTGTACTTGCAAGATAGTTTTTTTTTTAAAGGTTGTTCAAAGAGTGATCAAATATCTTTACAAAGTGGAATTGAATAGTATAAATTAACAAATAAATGACCTTACGACATAAGTGAATGACTAAATAAGTGTTAGAGAGGAAAACTCATATGAAAAATTTGAACCATGAGGTTTGACCACGTGCTGCGAGTTTCTCAGGGCATACCTCAATTTTTTTCCCTAAAATAAATTCTTTGTTCTATGAGTCATGAGACATGATTGTGATACAAAGGAAATATGTACATCTCATCGTTGGTTCCCTATGAAGTGTGACATAAGTACCCTCACAAGTTGGGATGGTTTCATAAGATAAATCCATTCAAATATTACTGCCTAAACATGTAGCCCAATTTTCAGACAATAACATTCCCCAAGAATTTGGTACATCTACGACTGTCACATCCATCAATACAAAGATGTCTGAATATGCAGCTGGACTGACCTTCAAATCCTTGATAATGCCACACACCTTGATTTCTCTCTATCCACACCACATACGTTCCAATATGGTGTTGTAGTCTTTAGAGGTAATTGGTTCATGAATTGCAATGAAATTCCATTGGTTGAGGCCCTATAATCCAACATACATTGATGAAGAATAATTTCATTTCGTACAAAGGTTATGAAGAAAGGTGCATGACTCATGTTTTTCCTATCTTGATGAATAACCTCTAAACATGTTAATACCTAATGGCTCTTAACCCACTAACTCTTGATCTACTAACTTACCTGAAATCCAAAACCATTAAGCCTACCCTACTAACCTTTAATTTCCTAACACACTAATCCCTAACCCACTAACCCATTAAGAACTAATGCATTAAACCCTAACGTACTAATCCCTAACCCACCAAGTACCCATTCTGAACTAATGAACTAAACCCTAATGCACTCATTTACTAACCCCTAACCTTTAAGACACTTACCACTAACTCATTGACACTTACATTACTACATATTAACACTCTAATACCTAACCTGAATGGTTGGGAGGTAGGTCTCTCAGTCTCCTCACCCAGGTTCAAATCCATAATGATATTTTGGCTTGTTGTGATAAGGCTAGAAGGGTAGACGCCCACCAGGAGTGGGACCCCCCTTGCGGGTGTGTCTTCTAACTTATTGACTCTTGTTATGTCATAAGTTTATTTCTAGGCATTGGATTGCAAGTTGTTGGCATTAACCTAGGGGTTATAATGGAAGCTAGCTAGATTTGAACTTGTGTCTCACCTAGGTAATTATCCATGGAAATTAAAAATTCCTCTAGTTCTAAAAAAACACTCTAATGTCTAACCCACTAACCATTAACCTAATTATACCCATAACCACTAACTCCTAATCCCTAACACACTAACATGTGACCCTTTTACTTCTAATCCCCAACACGTTATCCACTAACCCATAACCCACTAATCCTTGATCCCCTAATGCACTAACCCCGTAATACCTAACTCACTAACCCTAAATATACTAACCCACTAACACATAAACCTAACTCATTAACCATGGATGGAAATTATCCCACTAGCCATTAACTGGATGACAACTATGACACTAAATCCTAACACACTAAGCACTAACACAATAAATTATGCCTTACTAACCTATTAAATGATTAATTGAGATTTAAGCAATATCCCTAACACACCAACCAATTAAATTTGTATCCCCTAATGATCCCTAAACAACCAAGAGAGAAATCCATAACCCCCAAAACCCAACCACTAATGGTCACTTTTCCGTTAACCCCCAATGAGAACTAATTGACTAACATCTAACCTACTAACTCCTAATGACAATTAACTGACTAACATCTAACCTAGTAATCGCTAACCCTGTAAACCAGTAACCCCTAATGTTGAACAGTAAAACCCATTATATAGGTTAAAAATACTAACCCACTAACTTGCAACCCCTAACATAGTAATTCTTAACAACTAACCACGAACTCGTACTAGAATCCAAATCACTAACCCATTAACCCATAACCTCTAAAACGCCAACTCCTAACCCATTAAACCATTACCTGCTGAACCCTAAACCATTATATCTTAAACCATTATCCCCCTTACCACTAACCCCATAACACACTAACCCTTAACCCATAACTCCTAACACACTAACCACTAGCCCACTAACCCCTAACCCTCTAACCCCTATACCACTAACAAACTCACTCGGTGACTTTTGAACCACTAACACACTCACTTAGTGACATCTGAACCACTAACCCATTCACCCACTAAAACTTAACCCATACTAACCATTAACCCTTTAACTTGTAACATATTAAGCCATACCCTACTAACCCTTAATCCTTTGACATGTTAATCCGCTAACCACTAACCCACTAACCCTTTACCCCTTAACCTGTAACCTTGAATCCACTGACACCTAACCCTCTAACCCACTAACCCATAACCCACCAATCCCTAATCCACTAGCCCCTAAATACACCACTAACCCACATATATATTAAATATGTTAAATATAATTAAATATAAATTAATTTTATAAAATATATTAATTAAAAAAAAATTTAAAAATATAATTCAAACAAAAAAATTAAAGACTGCATGACTAAAGCCCACGTGTCTCACACTCATGATCAAATTAGAGCCCAAAATACACATTCTCGCATGACAGAGAAGGAGGCGAAGAGTCCGAGGGAAAGAGCTATATTAGCACACTCACATTGCACTCGCACAACAAAGAAGGAGGTGAATAGGAGTTGTGAAAGATCTAGAACACACTCATAGTTCACTCGCGCGACAGAGAAGGAGGTGAAGAGAAGGGCAAGATCTAGAGCACACTCACATGACTGCACTCATGCGACAAAGAAGCTCATAGATTTTTGGCAAGAGAAGGGGGCCAAGAGGAGGGAAAGATCTAGGGCAAGAGGAGGCCAAGACACAAAGAAGGAGTTGGGCAAGAGAAAGTTGAGGGATAATGACAGATAAGGAGTCCAAGATCCACATAAAGCCCGAGTGACAAAGAAAGAGAAGGAGGTCGTCGAAAATAGTAATTTCATGGGCTTTTTCCCCAAAATCACAAGACTCCAATTGAGTTAGGGTTAGGGTTAGCTCTTTTTTTTCTCCATGAAGATCCCTGCTCTTTTTTTTCTTTTTTTTCTCCATATTTCTTACTTTCCATAATTTTATCAACTAAAGAGATGACCTTCCTCTATTTAGATTTTGTTTCTGTTGTGCTTTTGTTAGAATTAGAGAAGTAATGAAGAACATAAAAGTGAATACTACTTATGACAAGAAACTCTAAGGAGGATTCAAACATAAATAAAATACACATGAATAAGAGTATAAGAAGACAAGTTCACCCTAGTCTCACATCTCTAATGCAAGCATGTGAGTCTATGAGTGAAGAAGTACAAGTGATGAAAATACCTTCTCAATTTATTTATATGAAAGTCAAGGAAGGAAAAAATCATAAAGTGGATCAAGTCCACAACAAAAAATCTATCTAATTACTAAATATCCCCACATGTGGATCACTCCAACTCCAACTCACACATGCCAAGCTCCAAGGGAAGCACATCCAACAAACAAGGATTGGACATTGAACTCTCCACAAGGTGTGTGTAACACTCCTCCAAAGGTCTCCAATTCTCCAACACTCGTTCTTAGGCCATGTCTACCCCTAGGTCAATGCCACTTACATGATTGGTTTTCAACCCAAGTGTCCTCAAGTCAAGGTCAAGTCTCCATGTAAGAAACAAAGTGTCCATGTGCCATCTAGGGTTCAATTCCCTCCTCCAAGATGCCCAATTATCCTCCTCCAAGGAAAACCATCATCCCAAGGAATCAATCGACCTCCATTTTTGTCTCATGAAGAAAGCCACTAGCCATGTAGGTCTCCAATGCTCCAAGGAAGAATTCCACATATGCATCAATACAAGGTCTTATAATCAATGGGAAAGCTAACTCCAATGTGCATGTCCATCACATCAACTAAGGGTTATAAATACACCATGCACCCCACATCACATGAAGAACCCTTAAGTATGGTGTAACTTAATTTTGGAGTAACCTCGAAAGAAAACACTCCCTCTTTATGAGGAAAATGTTTTCCCCAACATCTTTATGCTTCCTTTGCAACTCAATCAAACAATTTCATAGTAACCTCGAAAGAAAACACACCCTCTTTATGAGGAAAGTGTTTTCACCAACATCATTTCTCTCCCTTTGCAACTCAAACAAACTTTCCTTCTGCAAATTTGAACACGTTGCAATCTCGAAATCAACCACTGGCTCCCAGAAAGGAACTACCCGCCAAACATCACACTCATCCAACAAAGTATCACACATCACCTCCTCAAAACAATTGTAAAGATCACAAATGGAAGAATATAATAAAATATGGTTAAGATATCTCCTAGAAGGTATACTCACCCTCATTGATGATATGGGTGCTCCTACATGATTTTGTGCATCCTATAATGTTTGGATAAGACATATTGGAATTTTGTGTGCTAGAGTAGATGATGAGGAATATCCACCCCCAACCTCACCTTGTACACACCTATATTTGATTCTTCTTTTACCTTTGAATCAATTTATAGAGGGTCACCTTGCGTCCTTGAACTGATAACCATCTTTCAGCTAACCTAGCCTCCCCCGTCCCTCAGGACCAACAAGGGGTAGTACAAGAATATTAACCTGTTGTCCATCGACTATGCCTTTTAACCTGATCTTAGGCCTTGACTCACCCTCCATGGACAAACCTTGCGGAGGAACCCTTAGGTTTTTGGGGCATTGGATTCTCACCAATGTTTGCATTATTCAAGCTGACATTATCGCTTCCGCTTTGTCCACACCTTCTCACGTCGGTGCTTCCCTCTGGGGTAGAACGCTCCCCTACTGATGTATTTTTACATCCCACAACTTTGGTAGATCACTTAATCCCATTCATCTTTGGTGCAAGAGCACTCGATCAGTGAGATATTACGCACTCTTTCAAGGTTGGTTGCTTCTAGGCAAACCGCCTGGCTGTCTTTGCACTCATACTTCCTTCATCACTGAGTAGTCATTTATGGGCATTAGCTGATGATCTGAGCTATTTCCCTCTCAACGATGAAGCTTATCCCCCATCGTCTCACTAGCTGGACTTTACCCATTTTATTGGGGAAATCTAGTATTCAGAGTTTGCCTCGATTTGGTACTACTCCCGCGGCCCGTACATAAACAGTTCTTTACCCCTAGATGGTTCAGTCAATTGTTGCACCTCAACGCATTTTGGGGAGAACCAGCTAGCTCTGGGTTCGAGTCACATTTCACCCCTAACCATGACTCATCCACTAATTTTTCAATATCAGTCGGTTCGGACATCCACTTAGTTTCACCCAATATTCATCCTAGTCATGGATAGATCACCCAGGTTCGAGTCCATAAGAAGTGACAATTTCCCCATGAAGACTCTCTCTCGCTATGACTCTGGTGGGTTCCCTTAACCAAGCCACTGCCTACAAGTCACCAGATCATTCTTCAATAGGCACACGGTCAGAGATATCATTTTCCTCCCACTGCTTTGGAGCTTACAGTTTCATGTTCTATTTCACTCCCCAATGGGAGTTCTTTTCACCTTTCCCTCATGGTACTACTTCACTATCGATCACCTGGGAGTATTTAGCCTTGCAAGGTGGTCCTTGCTGATTCACATGGGATTCCATGTGCCCCATGCTACTCGGGTTAGAGAATAACCCAATGATGCTTTTGGCTACTAGACTCTCACCATCTAGGGTGCAGGACTCAATCACTTTGCCTAGCAGCACAGAGCTTATATTGTGCTCTCCCACAACCCCATTTTCACAGTTTAGGCTGCTCCCATTTCGCTCACCGCTACTACGGGAATCACTTTTGATTTCTAGTCCTATGGCTACTAAGATGTTTCAGTTCGTCAGGTTGTCTCTTGCCTGCCCATGGATTAAGAAGCAGTTAAAAAGGTTAGCCTATTCGGGAATCTCTAGATCTATGCTCATTTTCAACTCCCTGAAGCATTTTGTCACTTACCATGCCCTTCCTCGTCTCTGGGTACCTAGGTATCCACCGTAATCCCTTCCTTGTTTGAATCTCATCATTAAAGGCTATACAATCCTAAGTTGCTACTAAATGGAAAGATCTTATCAACGTCCATGAATGATAAATCATAAATCAAACTGCCAGATCTGAATAATTGTGTGCTATCATATACCATTGTATTGGCTAGGATCACGAGTTGGAGTTAAGTGAACTCAAACCGCTGACATCCACCAGAGGTTAAACCACCATCTCTTAGGCCCCTCTGAACATAGATCACAAATTTCATCGTACTGTTCTCTCCAAAGAGAAACTCTTCCAAAAAAGTGCTGAGTTGAAATCCCATTTTGGGGATTCTTGTAGTTCTGGGCTATCCATATACAAGAGAACCAGGACAAGAACGGAGAGCTCTCCCCTTTTTTCACCTGACTTTTTGGTCCTAGGATTGATTGCTCTTCTCCAACCCTTCCTATCCAACTGGAGTGAAAAGCTAATGTGTTACACTCCTCAAATCAGGGTGGGTGTATGGTCGGTCTGTGACCCCTAAACACACCCTCTTTATGAGGAAAGTGTTTTCACCAACATCATTTTTCTCCCTTTGCAACTCAAACAAACTTTCCTTCTGCAAATTTGAACATGTTGCAATATTGAAATCAACCACTGGCTCCTAGAAAGGAACTACCCCCCAAACATCACACTCATCCAATAAAGTATCACACATCACCTCCTCAAAACAATTGTAAATATAACAAATGGAAGAATCTAATACAATATGGTTAACATATCTCCTAGGAGGTATACTCACCCTCATTGATGATATGGGCGCTCCTACATGATTTTATGCATCCTAAAATGTTTGGATAAGCCATCTTGGATTTTTGTGTGCTAAAGTAGATGATGAGGAATATCCACCCCCAACCTCACCTTGTACACACCTATATTTGATTACTCTTTTACCTTTGAATCAATGTATAGAACAACAACCTCTTCACTCCTTTCAATCAGTGAGGGAGATATCTGTCAACTAGAGGACCTTACTTTCTCATCAAAATTCACATCTTGGATCACTAGAGTGTTCAATTGTGCTATAATATAGATTGTATAAGTTGTGGAAGTCTCATTGTAACCAACAACACAAGATGATATCATAGTGTTTCAAACCTCCTAGAAACACTGACTACTTGTGAAACTGAAGGAACATAACCTTGGATCGTCAATAACTTGCCAAAATCTATCATACCTCAAGACTGACAACATAACAAGTCAAAGTATTTGGACACCACGCCATGAACTGTTCAGGACATCATGTAAAAATAATGACATCTACTACAAGATAATACAAGTGGATCAGATCCATCAAAATCACAAATGTAGACAACTGCACAAATTCTGCCTATCCTAAAATACCAAGCTTGTGGTATAAGAAAAAACCCAAGTGGGGTTGTATTCAATATATGATTATGGGCATCTCTCCCATGCATCTCAAAACACCTGGGAACTAAATCAACAACCTCAACAAGGTCGCCTCCCTATTTTTGAGAGAAACCTAAAGCAATAGTAACAACAAGGTCAAATCCATGAGAGAATCCAACAATTTTGTCCCTATACTCTACAACACTCCCATCAACTATAAGCCTAGAATCAATCACTGATTCTAAAATATTTTTGAACTTTCCTCCATGAAATTCACATCCCAAACCATTTCGGGGACACTTGGCCAATTTCTCCTGAGGGCATAAAAACCTAACGGATTAGCAACATTTTTGAGCTCCCTACCATGGAGAAAAATGAGAGTGGATGTCGTTATATTCCTCATGCAGGCAAAAATATGATGAAATATGCTTCTAGCAAGTGTCCAGTGTCTAACAAACTTAAGCCATGGAACTGCAGGCCCACTAAGGCAACCAAACCTAAAATATTATGCATAGCTCTTCTTATATGGGAGGTGTTAGTACACAAGACATGGCTCTTCTTATATGGGAGGTGTTAGAACACAAGACATGGATCCTATAAGGATTCCTGAGATAGATCTCATTAGACATTTAATCATTAGTCCACATCATATCCAACTATCATAGACATGTACCATGTAGAAACATGAGAGTGGATGTGGTTGTATTCCTCATGCAGGCAAAAATATGATGCAATATGCTTCTAGCAAGTGTTAAGAGTCTAATGAACTTAAKCCATGGAACCCTAGGCCCACCAAGGCATCCAAAACTAAAATATTATGCATTAGGATTAAGTCTAGGTACCATGTTTCTAAGAAAGTTCTTGCATTGGAAATATTTAAAATGACAAATCTTCTCAATTCCTATGGATCTTAAATAAAAAATTTATTTAGAACTATGAATATGATGATGGACTACTAACTAACAACACATGAACATGAAACTGAAGGTACAACCAAACAGGTACCTATCAGATATTTCTTCGTCGAGTGAGGAAAGATTAGGACAAATAGAGACCGAAAATGCGACTGCATCTAGTAGATATGATAAGAAAACAAGGACTAGAGGTGAAAACTTTAGAATAAAATTTTGTAGATGCATGAAATTGTTTCTTGCCGAAGGAGGATCATGCTCTTATGATGATGAGAGCATAGGAGACATAGATGTTCCACTCAGGTAGAAGCATCTTGTGAAGAAATGGGTACTTAAGTAACTACCTCCTATAGATGTTGACTTCGTTGTCAACAATAGGACATATCACATTGCACCATCCTCCCTGGATGGCTTGGGCCTATTTTCCATTGATGGAATAGTTGTAAAATACAATATAGTAACTGAATTGATGGACTATGTTGGACCATGTTACAATTATAACGATTGGATGTGGCTGGTCTGTTACATGCGAAGTATGCGAAGATATGCACTCGCTGCAAATTATGTACAACTAATAAACAAGGATAAAAATAAGGGAGAGACTATCTATATTTATGGAAGGCCTAAAGCTTCCGACAATATCGCAATCTTTATAAAAAACACACAACCCAGGACAACAAACAAACAACCAAATTGCATATTTGAGGGACGTGAAGAGAATCAAGTAGTCCTGTGCACGATAAAAAGGATAGCTCCCGAGGAAGAGTTATTAGTGGATTACCATTTGAATCGAATAGACACATTGACTAATAGTGTGCAAGTTCTTATGCAACACCTCTTTAAGAAACCTCTACTTATTGCATTATATTTTTTTATTATCTTTAACATTGTTGTAAATATTATCGTTAACATTGTTTTTTTGTTATCATTAACAATTCTTTAAATATTTGGGGGTTCTAATTATATTATAATGTGGCAGGATGATCATGGAAAAGGGCTAGCTGCAAAACATGTAAATGATTATCAATTTCCACTTTCATTTTACGTTGTTTTTATTATTTTCTTATATAATTTTATTGAAATAACATTATTTTTGCTGAAATTATATGTATTCAGTAGGCCATGTGGATCATGATTCCACCGATGAGGAGGGGTTTTATTCTTGTGTTGATTTGATGGTCTCGATAAAAAAAAATCATTAAAGCAAACAAGGAACTATTTAGCTTGTTAGATCGTCCACAACAAACTCCAGACGTCAAAGAAAGGATCAAGCTCCTTATGTCACAACTTAAAACATATAAGGTAATAACCATAATATATTTATTTTTTTATTTAATGCACTCATATTTTCAATTATGATACTTTTTTCTTTAACTTTTACATTATCTCACGAAAAAACATTTTCTTTTTTATAAAGGAATATATGGAGCCTATTAAGCCTAGGGTTGGCAGTAGTGGCACTACAGATATGCTACAGAGTCCTGATGCGAGTGGTCATACAGCTGTCATAGCACTATTTACTTCTCCATCTTCCACACCTCATTTAGATAGGAGCCATGACATGCACCGACAGACATCCACACCTCGATCAAGGTCTAGAGAGGGGGGCAAAGATGAGGATCATAATGATGTGGTTGATATGGATGCATTTCCTGGAGCAAGACATGTGACAAGCACGGGGACCCTTCTGTGCACATTTTTGGTCGACAATAATGGACTTCCATTAAAACAATCAAGACTCCCAGGTATTTTTAATTCATGTTTTAATCGTTTAATGTTGTCCTCATACATAAATCGTCTAGATTATTAATTTTAAATTAATGATCATATCTTTTTGTGTGTAGGAAATGACCTTTTTTATAGGAACGTAGAGAGAAAGGCCTTGTCTATTGTTCGGGCAACCTTACACATGAGGTGGAATTGCCAGAATTCCAACCTCAAAAAGGAGCTTATGGATTATCTTGAAGGCCTCTTTGGTGTAGACACGTTCAATACAAAAGAAGTCACATATGTAGCCGATGAATATCTAAAATATACCCAGGATGTTTATAGATGAAGCTTGGCAAAAAAATCCTATGTATGAGCATCCTCCCTCAATTCTAGAGAGAGAGTGGAAGGTGATCATTGATGATGCAAAAGAGAATAATTTGAGAAAATCAGGAGAACAAATAACTGGTACACCAAGGTAAATTACATTTTTTTAATTCAATACTAGCTTTATGTTTCTTTAGATATAAATAAAAGTGTGGTTATATATAACATACTTGAAAATTTTGATGATAGGTTGCCTGACACTTCGAAGGCAACCAAAGCAAGGATTGCCAAACATGGCCAACACAAGCTAGGCCTGGGCGGCTACTTGAGGTTACAGTCATGAATCGTAAGTACCCAAACATCTTAAGAATATTAATTGTATCAGCTTACAACTTTAAGGTAATTGCAACCAAAATCATTAAAAAACCATACCCTTATGCAATGTAGGGTGATGACTTCGAAACTGGAACAACAGAGGAAGACCTCCAACTTGGTTACAAGTACAGTTATAAAGCTGTGGTTGATCAAAGGAAAGGCATGGGGTAGAATCCAAGATCCAATTTGCTGGATAAGGTAAATAAAAATCAGTCCACATTAACCTTTTGTTACTTGATAAGATCTAATTTTCTTGATAAGGTAAATGTTTGATATCGTCCATAATTTAATGTCTTACTTTGTTTTAATCAAGGGAGCAGAAGTATCAACCCTACCATTAGTACTGAGCAACAAAGTGTTGATAGTGAGACACAACCAAAAGATCATGGTGCTCCCCAGCAACCCCATCCGAGTGAGGTACAACCCCAAGATGTTCCTGTGAATGAGGCCCATGATGGTAAAATGTCTATATATTAATCATATACTTAATAATTGTGTACTTATAAAATTTGACGTTTCAATGGCAGAGAAAGTCATAGATGATCATCCTCAACCTGAAGATTAGGTGAACATGCCGACAACCATTACAACAATGCCAACTAGAGGACCAGGTATATAATTACATTGCAGATTTTTTTTTAATATTAATGAACTACTTCAGTGATATTTACAGTTTGGCCATATAAATTCAATATTTTTTATTTTTTTAGGTGATGGCCCCTCACAGTAGAATCCACGTTGTGGGTACGAGACCAAACATACTCTTAGTGAAAGGATTGAAACAACATCATCTGCTGAAGAGCACCCAGTAAACGAAGACATGGACATTGATGATTTGCTTAAGCACTGGAAAGCAAAAAAGAAGACTAAAAGAAATTCATGATGTCATGTAATAATTTTATAAGATAGTTAGATGTACATTATATAGCTGATAATATACACAAGGCTATTTCTATGGATTGTATATATATGTGAATGTAATTTTGTTATACAGTTAATGATAATTTTAGCTCTCCTAATGATGCAACTTCCAAAATCTTGTGACATGATACATGCAACTTTGAAAGTCTTGTGACATGTTTCATTGTGTTCTTTTACACTTAGGTGCAAATTGGTATAGGAGCATTGGTGCACCTAGACCAATGTGGAATGTGGATCATCAATGTGTCTTGACCAATGTTTAGAGCTGATGTTTTCTTTAGCCTATGGATGATTTATACCTTATGTTAGTTTGTAAGTGCTTGACATATTTAAAATTAAAGGGTAATTTCCTTTGTTTACCTTCGACAACATTTCCATGCACTGACTCAACTACATAATGGGAGAAGTGAATCCACCTTGTTCCACCATGGTAGTTGTGAAAAACATGGTACACGAAGAGACATGAAGGCATAGGGATGACATGTATGACCATTGTTTCAAATTTATGAGGATAATCATGCTTGTAGGAAGCAATCATCAAAGTTTGAAACCTAGAGTTGATGCACCATTCAATGGGGGAGTTTTGTTTAAGTTTAAAGTAAGTATTGGAATTCCACTATTTGAAGGTGACATAGATGTAATTAATTTGGGTGAGTGTATCCAACAAATGGAGCAGAAGTTTTCTATGAAAAATTCTTCTATTGAGAATTAAATTTCATTTACTACCCTCAACTTCACCTCAAATCCACTTTGTTGGTGGTAATCCTTTGCTTAGAAGAGGAAGGAAGTGGGTGAGATTGTGAGCATGTAAGAAGGACTAAAAAAAGCATGAAGGGAAATTTTCATCCAACGGGAACGCCTATTGGACATATGCCATGTTGAGTATATGTAGTGGTAGCAGTTGCACTAGAAGCAAAGCCACTAAATACCTAAATACATTGTAGAGTTTAAAGTGACACTGCATCGATATAATATACTGAAAAATATTGTCTTGTTGACCACCAATATGCATGAAGATTCTTATTTTTTGACCATGAATTTAAAGGAGAATTTGAAGAGTCACATTGGTAGAGGAAAAAAAACAACATTCATGTGATTAATGAATGGTGAGATCTAACCATCCTTGAATGAACTCATGGTGGTGTACCCTAATGAAATATTGATTTTCAACAAATCATGAGATGAGCATATTCAACATTTGTACTAGGTGTTTCACACTCTTTGTTGTATAAGTTGTAGGTAAACCTTTCCAAGTGTTTGTTTGCAATGTTGTCCATTGTTTACATTGGGTTTGAAAATGTCCACGAAGGAATCCGATTTGATTTTGATAAGTTGTTAGTTGTAACATCCTGCTCTGGCGCACTGAGAAAACTTATTCTTTGAGGACACTTGCTTGCAAGTGATCTGGACTTTTATGATGTTAAAACATTTATCCTTAATTATGATGCGTTATGATAGATGACATGATGTTTTACTACTTTGACATAGACAGGTGCTATTGACTCAGTTTTATTGAGTGTGCAGGGTTTTGGGCCTTGAGGATGCAGAGGCATCGGTGGAACCCCTTGGACTTCGGATTGAGTCATGAGTGTGCCATTTGGGTTGATTTATTTACTGTGATATTTCATTGATCTGATGATATGATGTTGACATGTTCTAACACGATTGTTGATGATCTAGGCTGACGATAGCTTGCCGACCAGACTCACATATGGAGTAAAGGGGTCACACACGATTTCCAGAGAGGTTGAGGGAGAGGTGTGGACATCATCCTTGGCACAACCTACTAGCACTCCCGCCGTGGCTCAAACTGTAGGCTAACGATTACCTAGTTCGAGAGGATCCACGATGCCATGAGGGTAGACTGCGACAGTCGCTCATGATGATTCTAAGGGGTGCACAATAAGGCGGGGGCCTTATTCGTTAGAGCCCTTAGTCTCCCACAAGTTCACCTGGCGGAGTGTTGACTCAAGGGGTTATATATGTCTACCAATCAGTCAAGTTGGTGACTGGCACCCTTGGAGCATGTAGTGCATCCTGAAGGGCACGTCACGCAAAAGAACCATAAGAAGCGAGTGGCACCCTTGGAGCACGTGGTGCATCCTAAAGGGCACGTCGCACAAAAGAAACGAATGAGGCGAGTAGCACCCTTGGAGCACGTAGTGCGTCCTGAAGGGCACGTCGCGTCGATGATGATGAATAAATGAACCTAGATGGCCCTAAGACATTAACACCTTAAGAAATCCTTAAACAACTTCCCTAACCAAGTGTCGCCCAGTTCAGAATCTAAGTCCTAAGTCTAAGACTTTTCTAGGGTAAAAATTTAGTCTAACCTTAAGAAAAAGACCCTGGAATAAAAATAACAATTTAAACAAAAGCCCACTTAAGTAATAGTTGGGTCTTCATAAAATTCTTGGGGTAAATGACAAGAGTAAGAATTAAATTAAAACTAATGGTTTTAAAATTTTGCAAAGAAGAAATTATTTCATAACTTGTGAAAGTACAAAAGATATTAAATAAATAATAAATGGGAAAGATTTAATAGCGCAACTGCCATTTTGGGTCTAATAAAAAGGGGAAAGAAGGGAATAATAAGAATTGGGAAACTAAGTAAATGGAGGAAACATAATAAAGGAAAGATGGGAACTTATGGTAAAAAGTGAGGTCAACATAGTAAGGAATCTGCAATTAAGAACCTTCTAAAATGAACTAAAATTAGCATCTTCATTTTAGGGAAAGTAATTAAACCTGTAGGGGAATCTAGGAACACCTAGGAGAAAATTTAGGGGCAACTCTAGGTGGGTGAGGGAAATGAGTAAATTAATAAATTAAAGAAAATAATTACTTGAGGAAAGAGGGGGATGGACGACACTTGTGCGAACGAGATCATTTAGTATTTTTTTATTAAAACTTAATCAAAATGTGATTTAGGGAAAGTTGGAGGTGGGAAAAACTCTATAAAAGAAAGGGAAGATGAGGAAGAAAGGGAATCGGTTGTTAGCATAACGTTACGCTGCTGGATTTGTGACTTGACTGATTGCTTGTGAGGAGTTGGGATTTTCCAGCTCGGATAGGAGTGGTAGCTCAGGCTTGCGAGGTGAGCTGGGAAGATAGATCTACCATCTAGATAGTGTGTGGCCCCTTTGCGGCTCGGGGGGCAAGGGGAAAGCAGAGTACCCCTAGCGATTGGATGGGAGGTACTGGTGTAGTCTCTATGGTCGGCGAGCAGGAGCGGGGTGGAGCAAGAGCGACACAGAGCGTAGGGTCATCATTTGAGGTGGGAGTTAAGGCAACGGTATGTTTTTCATTTGCATGATAGAAGGTATTAGGACCTTAGCCCTCTCTTATTGTTATCAACATTTTTGTATTGGTAGTGTGAGATGAAAATTACTTAACTTCAAATGGCTTGGGTTCTTGTTGGATTAATTGGTTCTTTCCTTGCTCTTCGGCGATTGTAATTGTGGGACAATCATAAAAATATTACTTCTTACTCTGCTGTTGCATGTCGATATTAGATAAAATAATTTCATGATCTCGACATTGTCGACCTTCCTTGGATCTGTGTGATCTCCCGCTATGCCTTGCATTTTTTTTGTCTGCATTTTTTTTTGCTTGAAAGATATAAAACTATCTCTGCGCTGGAAATCTTTATGACCTGCGATTTGCTTGTCTTCTGATTTTTGTGGTGGCACGGTACCCTCCGTTATTTCACTGCTTGTGTAAGGACATTTTTTTTACCTATCTGTGGGTGTTTTTACAATTTGTTGTGGCCATTTGCAACTTCTGAGGGTGTTTAAAATCACAGTGGGCATTTTAACCATTTAGCCATGGCGTTTTTACATTGCAGTGGGTGTTTTTACCTTTCTGTGGGTGTTTTTACATTTTGTTGTGGGCATTTATAACTTCTGTGGCTGTTTAAAATCACAGTGGGTGTTTTAACCATTCATCGATGACGTTTTTACATTGTCGTGGGCATTTTTACCTATCTGTGGGTGTTTTTACATTTTGTTGTGGGCATTTACAACTTCAGTGGGTGTTTAAAATCACAGTGGGCATTTTAACCATTCATCCATGGCGTTTTTACATTGTCGTGGGTGTTTTTACCTCTCTGTGGGTGTTTTTACATTTGTTGTGGGCATTTATAACTTTTGTGGGCATTTATAAATATA
This sequence comes from Picea engelmannii, assembly GCA_009831015.1. Taxonomy (NCBI): domain Eukaryota; kingdom Viridiplantae; phylum Streptophyta; class Pinopsida; order Pinales; family Pinaceae; genus Picea; species Picea engelmannii. Next base: position 13,820 of record ML787714.1, on the reverse strand, counting down.
TGGGCATCTCGTTTATAAATGTACGGGCATTTCATTTTTGTATGGGCATTTATAAATGTATGGGCATTTCGTTTTGGTGTGGGCGTTTATAAATGTATGGGCACTTCGTTTTTCTATGGGCATTTCATTTATAAATGTATGGGCATTTCGTTTTTAAATGTCTTTGCTGCTGTTTCTTAAGACTAGATCTTATGCCACAGTAAATTACAGGGAGCAACGTTGCAATCAAGATGAAATTTCAAGTTAAAGCAAGTCGTTCAGAAATATTTAATGTTGATTGGGTTTATGTGATACAATAGAGTGCCTAAAGAGTGAAATGGTCAAGATATGATGTTTCAAACTTATGTAAGACAATCATCCAAATTTCAACGTGTTAATAACCATCATCAATATTATAGAAAGTATGAATCGTTGATTTTTACACAGGTTGTTCAAAGTTTCAGAGCATAAATTTCATGCTTGAGATGGATTAGATCACTACTATTGAAAAATGCCTTAAGAAAGTTGTGCCAAAGTGTATTAAACCAATGATCAAACCTTTAAACAATGAATTCCAGAAATCAGAAACAGATCTGAACTTTAAGATTTTTTTTAGCATTCAAAAGAATTTATTCAATCCATTTGCTATTAGATCAACAAAATACGATATTGGATCAATTGAGTTATTTATGAGTCTCAGTGCTTTGAAACCAATCTTTAAACTTTCAAACATTGAACCGTTAATCTCTTTCTATTACCTCTTGGATGCATTAAGTATGATTAAGCATGGATTTAGCAAAACGTTGGAGATCCAAAGTATTACAGCTCACRTTCAATATGTTTCCAGTAATTATGTGAAACGAAATAGATTTAGATTGGAAATTAATTTGTTCCTTTACGCATGTTTAAGTCTATTTGTTACACCCATTTAGATCTTAGTTAAAATAAGTCAATTTCAAAGCTACTCATGCATGACGGTGATTTCTGGGTAATGAGTTTTATTACTCGTATATTTGGCATTTTTTCCCTTCTGCGTTTTGCTTGATTTCTGCACGTTGAGGTATATTGTTTAGGCGATTGAACCATATCGGTAGTTGCCAATTGATGGACGCCGAGTTAACTGATGTTCTTATATTTTCCCTTGATCGCTACCTAAATTAAATTCGTTCCTGAATTTTTGCCGTTTGGTGTTGCCAGTTGTTAGCCGCCGAATAATGTTATGTGGCCAATCGTGTAAGTCTGTTGTTATGAAATTGAATGACTTCAGTTTTATTTAAATGCCTTTTATGTGGTATAGCAGAGAAAAGTTTTAATGCCCCCTTTTTATTTATGGAATAATCTTATTGTAGTTGGTGTGTATGTCAAGGAATAATAGTATTAAATGCTTTACCGTTATGAAATTTTAAATGTCATTGATGGACAATGTTACTGCTAGTAAGTAGGGTAGCTCTAAAACCAAGACCTTATCATTATGGTTGTTAAGGTAGAGTGATGTTTATGTTAATACATTTGTTCATAGTAATGTTATTGAGTATTTGGTTATCGTTGCGGTATTGATTAGGGTAGTTTTTATAGATAACATAGGGATAAAGAGTTGGTCCTTATTTAGTTGTCAATATATAAAATATAAACTCCTTATTTTTAATTGAATATTTTTGGGAATGTAAGAGTGATGATAGGGTTAGGTTATGGTAATGTTAGCGTAGTGTCATTGTTATTCATAACAAATAAAATGTAAAATCCTTTCATTTAGTTGAAATGTTATTGTACTACAAATAGTGATGAGATGGTTATGTCTAGGGAATGTTCTTGTAATTCCATGTGGTTGATGTCTTATAAAATGTAAGGTTCTTGTGTTAGGAAGATTGCTATGCTAGCCTTCATAACTTATGAATGTGAGCTCCTCATTGTTTATTTGCAATGCTTTTATTGATTGGCTTAGGGATGGGCTGTTAAATCTAGGGTTAGTAAAGTCGCTGTTTATTTCTATACTGACGTTTAGGGTCAGGTTAATTTCAGGGTTAGTACTATAATTGGAATTGTCCAAACTCTCAGTTGTATGATACCAGACTCTTCAATTGATAAAGCTAGTCGCTCTGTATATAAGTCTGTGTTTTTGATTAATTTTTGTGTAAAGAATCTAGTGTCGTATCAAGAGTCTCGGGCCCTTTAAAGGTAGGGTTTCCACTCTTGCGACACACCTGACAGAGATTACTAGTTTCTGCCTGAGTAGTCGACCAGGAGCCTATCTGACATTCTCTCTCTCCGGAGTAGAGAACTAAGATTAAACACCCTGCTTTCCTGTGCAGAAATAGTAAGATCTACTACTATGGATTCTTCCATTTGTGTTCGTACTGTACTTAACCCGTATGTCATTTAATGCTTGCAGTTACTTGTGGAGCGCCTTATGTCTTTTCGTTGTGATCATCGTTGTTGCGTCTTGTTAGTAGTCGGGTGGCGATGTGAGTCAAGTGTGTCTGTTTCCTTTTACAGGCACGCACACACTTTAAAAAAAATAAAATTTTTGTACCTGTTATCAGAGTTGTTGTCGTAACGAGGAGGTTCTTACATATGGTATCAGAGCGGGTTCGACCCACAACTTGGGATTTGCTACATTGACATGATCATATTTGATTATACTGTTGTTGATCGAGTTGATTGTGTGCGTGCAGGTAATCATGGTTAGAGGACGCCGCGGAGGAGGATGAAGAGGTGCTAGGGGAGGAGGCATGACGCCTCTAGTAGCATCCACGCCTGAGGGGTCTAACCCCCAAGGAGGCGAGCAAGTTCTCGGACAGGAGAAGATAGCAGTTGGAGACGTTGTTGGGATGATGAGATCTTTTCAGCGCATGTCTGAGGCATTGATCAACCGATTGGACAGAGACGAGGCCAGGGCGTCGGCACCCGCGGAGGTTCCACCGCGTGCATCGGCCGTTACAGGTAGCATTCACCGTGAACTCAAGAAGGTTAAATTTCCCGAGTTCTTTGGTGCCCCAGATGGCGTCGCCGCCGAGGCATGGTTGGAGAATATGGCAATGTGCTTCGCACTTCGCGATTATACCTCCAACATGAAGGCCCACATGGCGGTCTTTCAACTGAAGGGGAGCACTCTTCTATGGTGGAAGACACTCTTGTCGCAGCTGAACATGGCCGTTGAAGACGTGTCATGGGAACTGTTCGAGGAACGGTTCCGAGAGAGGTACCTTTCTGAGGAATTCATTGAGCGTCAGCTCAATGATTTCAACGCATTACGACAGGGAGGTCGTACGGTGCCCGAGTACGAGGCACATTTTATGGAGCTGCTCCGGTATGCTCTGCACCTTAACACTGAGAAGCTCAACGTCAATTGATTTGTGTTTGGCCTTAACGACAACCTACGTGCAAGGGTTAGGATCTTGATGCCTCAAACCTTGCACGACCCTGTCCAAAAGGCCCTCATAGCAGAGGAGGAGCTTATCAGTGGGGGTCATACCAGGACTCCAGTGAGACCAGCAGGGCAGGGTTCATCTGGTACACCGCAGCATGAGACACCAGCGAGACATACGCCTAGATATCGTGGTTTCCAGAGAGGATCCACTTTCCCTACACCCCGACAACCACTGCCTCAGCAGCGGGCACCTTATCGGGGACCACAACATCAGCAGCAGCATCGCCCGCAGTAGCAGCAGTTTAGGCCTATTCAACAAAATAGACCTGGGTTCCAGGTCGGTGGGCCTTCATCTTCTACTTCGAGTACCAGGACTACTAGGCCAAAGAAGGGGTGTTGGACATGTGGAGAGCCACACTACCAGCGCAACTGTCCTATGGAGAGGACTAGAGTGTCAGGATCATCCAGACCCACTACCGTGGGAGATATGGGCAAGGCCCATCGGATTCATGCGGCGGTAAATAACCGTCAGGCAGAGCACCAGTCGACTGTGCTCGAGACGACAGGTACTGTCGTTGACCAGACCCTTAGTATTTTGATAGACGTAGGTGCTACTGAGAGTTTCATTTCTAGTGCAGTGATAAAAAGGGTTAAGGTAAAGTCAGTCGAACAGGACGAGTTTAGCTTCATAGAGATGGCTTCTGGAGCCAAACAGAAGGTTGGAGGAAAGGTTACGGGTTGTGCCCTTAACTTGGGAGAGTTTGTCACGAGGGTCAACTTGTACATCACGATCTTAGGATCTTATGATGTCTTGATTGGTATGGATTGGTTGGAATCGCATGAGGTGATACTCAACTGTAAGACAAAATGGTTGAGCTTGGTCGATGATGAAGGACAAAGACGTGTGATTGTAGGACAGAACCAGGGAGTATCCCTGAGGTTTGTCTCTTCCTTATAGTTATGGAAGAGTATGTGTAAGGGGTGAAAGCTTTATGCGATCCTCGCGCTAAATGAAAAAGGGAGTAGCAGAAGGTCTAGGACACCTTCCGGTGGTGAAGGAGTTTGCGGACGTGTTTCCAGAGGAGTTACCTGGGATGCCGCCCAAAAGGGAATTGGAGTTTACCATAGACCTGAAATCGGGGACCGAACCCATAGCAAGAACGCCTTATCGAATGTCGACCCCAAAGTTGCAAGAGTTGAAAATGCAATTGAATGAGTTGTTGGACCTGGGACTGATACGTCCTAGTGTGTCACCATGGGGTGCACCAGTTATCTTCTTTCGGAAGAAGGATGGATCGTGGAGGCTTTGCATTGACTACCCTCAACTGAATAAGGCTACGATCAAGAATCAGTATCCCTTGTCGAGAATTGATGATCTGTTCGATCAAATGAAGGGTGCGATGGTGTTCTCTAAGATCGATTTGTGATCAGGGTATCACCAGTTACGGATCAAGGAGGATTATGTCCCTAAGACCGCCTTTAAAATGAGATTTGGACATTACGAGTTTACGGTTTTGCAGTTTGGATTGAAAAACGCCCCAGGAGTGTTTATGAGTTATATGAACGGGGTGTTCTGCGAGTACTTGGACAAGTTCATCCAAGTATTCATTGACGATATTTTGATCTACTCTCGGACGACGGAGGAGCATGATGAGCACTTGCGCGTGGTACTACAGTGTCTGCGAGAGCAAAAATTGTATGGGAAGTTGTCCAAATGCTCTTTTTATCAATCAAGGATTCACTACTTAGGGCATGTCATCTCCGACGAAGGTATCGTCATGGATCCAGCCAAGGTTGAGGCTATTATGGAATGGCCTGCACCGACGAATGTCACAGAAGTGTGTAGTTTTATGGGTTTAGTAGGATACTATCGACGGTTTGTCGAGGTATTTTCAAAGATAGCAAATCCGATCATGGAATTGCAGAAGAAAAACAAGAAGTTTGTTTGGACCGAGAAATGCGCGGAAGCATTTCGAAGGTTTAAAGAGTTGTTGACCACAGTGCCAATACTAAAGGTCCCTGACATGGACACAGACTTCTTGGTATGCACTGACACATCCAAGGAAGGTTTAGGCAGAGTCTTGATGCAAGACGAACGAGTGATTTCTTACATTTCGAGGAAACTGAGAAGGCACGAGGAAAACTATGCGACACATGATTTGGAGTTATTAGCCATCGTATATGCCTTGAAGGTTTGGAGACACTACCTTGTTGGACAAAAATTTGAATTAAAGACCGATCATTGTGGACTACAACACATTTTTATGCAAAGCGACCTGAATGTGCGACAACGGCGTTGGTCGGAATTGCTTAGCGAGTACGACTTTGAGATTACTTACATAAAGGGAACGATGAATCGAGTGGTGGATGCTTTGAGTCGGAGGCCACGCATCTTTTCGGTGTTGCCTCTTCAGATGGATCTACATGAGAATATTCTCACTTTACAACGTGATGATGATTGGTACAAAGAGGTCGAGGGTTTTATCGGAAAAAACACCATCATGGTACCACGATCGAGGGATTTTCATTTGATAGCGATGGGTTATTGAGGTTTAGAAGTCAGATTTACGTACCGCCAAACAAAGAGTTGAGGATGTTGATCCTGAGCGAGGCTCATAGAGCAGTTTACATGGCTCACTCGGGAGTTACGAAGCTGAGCGCAGACCTTTAACCCTTATTCTTCTGGAAGGGAATGAAAGCCGACATAATCAACTTTGTGGCTATATGTCTAGAGTGTCAGCAGGTAAAGGCTGAACATAGACACCTGACAAGATTACTTCAACCACATGCCATTCCATAATCGAAATGGGAAGTTATTTCGATGGATTTTATTGTTGGATTTCCACTGACGGCAAGGAGACGTGACTCGATTTTTGTAGTAGTAGACACTCTGACGAAGAGTGCTCACTTTATTCCTGTGTGTATGACGTATCAGGCACCTGACATAGCGAGAGTTTTCATCAGTGAGATTGTGAGGCTTCATGGCGTGCCTAAGAAGGTTATATCCGATCAAGGATCGGTGTTTACTGGATGATTTTGGACGAGTTTCCAAGAGGCCTTGGGAACCCAACTTAACTTTAGTACTGTGTATCACCCAAAGACGGACGGACAGACAGAACGAACGAACAAACCTTGGAAGACATGTTGCGCATGTACGTGATGGACCAACAAAAGCATTGGGAGGAATTCTTGCCTCTAGTAGAGTTCTCTTACAACAACAGTTACCAGAGCACCATTAAGTTGGTGCCTTTTGAGTTCCTTTATGGGTGACCGTGTCGGATGCCCTTGAGTTGGGATCGGCTTGAGGATAGGGTCCTCGTGGGACCAGAAGTGATCCAAGAAATGGAAGAGCAAATGAAAACAATAAGACAAAGGATTAAAGAAGCACAGGATCGACAGAAGAGTTATGACGATGTGCACCGAGTCGACCATAGTTACGAGGTCGGCGATCCAATCTTCTTGCGGGTTAAACCACATAAGAGTTCGATCAAGTTTGGAAAGGGAGCTAAAATCTCTCCTAGGTTCATGGGACCTTTCGAGATTGTGGAGAGAAAGGGGCCCATCGCCTATCGACTAGCCTTGCCTGATTCTTTGAGGCGTATGCACGATTTTTTTCATGTATCTGTTTTGAGACATTATATTAGTGATCCTAAACACGTGATTGACATGAGTTCCTTGCAGGTATCGGATGAGGGAGCGCTCACGACTGAGTTGGTCTGCATTTTAGATCATCGCGTTCGACAATTACGACGTCGAACGGTAGATCAGGTCAAGGTCCATTGGGACAGTTATAGTCCGCACTCGGCGACCTGGGAGGACGCATATGATATGCGCCAGTAGTTCCCATTTTTTTTTGATAGATAGACTTATGATACTATGGTACTTTTATTTCATCATTTATACTAAGAAACTTCGGGACAAAGTTTAGACCAAGAGAGGTGGTATGTAACATCCCGCTCTGGC
>ML787713.1:478157-496912 GCA_009831015.1 Picea engelmannii | reverse complement strand
ACTGAAAATGAGACTGTATGAGGTCGTTCATAAACTCCATGTTTAGTTGCAGCTTTCTTTCCGATTAAATTTCAATGAACGCGCTAGTTTAAATTTCAAATTTCAATGAACGCGCTCGTTTAAATTTCAAATTTCAATGAAGCGCATTGGATGGAGGATGCATGCCCATGCCTGGCATGCAGTGACGGTTGCTGCACTGTTGTACCAAGCGCTTGCCTCCATTCATAACTCCCACTTCATCTACGTCAAGTCCCGAGCTACGGAAGTCTGGTACGTCAAGTCCCGAGCTACGGAAGGCTGACAGCGTCTGGGGGATAGTGTTACAGCACAAACGAGAAGTCGCCGGAGAACCTACCGGAGGAAGGACACTCGGGAGGGAAGATTGCTCCCGAGTTAGCCTACTCCGATTCAAATAGATCCGGTTCCTTAACACGGCAGATTCTACATATGCAGAGGAAAACACACCCGGGAACTTCATACAACACAGAGAAATAAACTTATACACAACACTCTCTCAACAAATCTCACACACCCTAATCTATTCTTACAAAATATTACATCTCAGGCTCTCATAATCCTGGGCAGTCCCATCCCATTAGCCCTGGGCAGTTCCATCTCATTAGGGAGCTAAGCCCAGTCCAGTTCTGATACCGAATTACAAATTGGGAGAGTCACCATTGCATAACAATTATAAACAGAATAATAGTTTATATTACTTTAACACATCAAGATACAATAAGTATATATAATATACAATAAGTATATATAATTGGAGTGAAATCTAATTAACTTCAAAAATATGGAGATGTAAGTTGAGAGAATATCTCAACAATTTGAGGACGCAGCATAGTTCAAGGTTTGGGAGACGTTGTAAGTAAAGATGTTCCATTTTAATGTTGTGATTGGATCAATGTTGGAATCGGATACGTCTACTTGATCTTATTTCGAATCGGTAGATTAGGTAGAATGCAGATTTTAGCATCTAATTAGTAGTAGGGAGCAAAACCAGTTGGATGAACTGAATCTACAATTGAGATAAAGATGCATACAACATTAGCTTGTGGGTTGTTTTACAATGTTGTGATTATAGAACTTATAAAATTCCATTCGCCCAACAGACATGGAGCACAGGAAACGGATATCAACAGTTGAATTTGCTCTATATTCCTTGGATCTACAGAATCTAAAATCGAGTTAAATTAGGGTATGCTTGTCTCTGTATATATCATTGAACCTAAACTGTGTATATAATTGAACCGAGGTATGTTATATGAATTATCAACTTGTAATAGGATACAATAAAAGACTTTGCTAAAAAAAATTGTTGTTAACAAAATCTCAAGTAAAAGGTAACATCAGAGACTTTTCAAACGATATTTGGTTCATCCATAGGATAAAATTATTCGTTATATGTTTTCTGCTGGTTTGCAATCCATATGAATAACATGAAGTGTCAACACATGGACCATCACGCCACATCTAATATTTTCAATAAACTGTTTGTTCCATATTCCTCCAATTATCCTCAACTGTGTTTGAATTGTTCCGCTCAGAAGAAATTCAGCAAATCCTTTATCCGCAAGGGACGCCTGCAACAAGGGCCCTGACCCATACAGGGGAGCTTCCAAACAACTCACAGAAGTAGACGCTACAATGATGGAGTCTCTCTCTTGCTTCAAACCCCGAGAGACCTGCACACAATCAATTGCAGGCTTTTAACAATCTTTCTTGACATCAGTCAGGTTATAGGAATAAACTCTACGTTATTGATTAATCAATACTACAATGGGGCAGAGAAGGTGTTATATCAATGGAGGATGAAAGTGGGTTAAGAATTACCTGGCCCTGTGCAATACGGACTTGGTTGTAGTAGAGTGTAAAAACAGAATGGCAAAGCTGTATCTTGTAATGTTTGGAACGATTCTTGACTGTGAGATTGAACATGGAGTTCACTGATATCATGTAAGTCGGTACACCCGTCCTATCGGTTCCAGCAAAAACGTCTACTCTCATAAACCTAAGATCCTGCACATGGCAAGCCATCTCAGGTAAGATCAGGCAAATTGTTAAACTGTCAAGAACATATGAAAACTTATTGTACGTGAAGAGCAGTTTAAGCTTTTTAAATCTCTCGTGTAGATCTGTAATTAAAAATGGTAAAATTTAGGTTGTACATATGAAGATTCTACAAAATAAAGATTTTTTTTTTTTTTTGGGGATATTTGATTGAAATTTGGTTAGAAATTATTGGGTTCGTAGATTTAAATGATTATTTTTATAAAATTCCAGTGTCTTGAGAGTTTTTTAGCATGCTGAATCCATTTCCGCATTCAGAAATGGATTCTGAACAACAAAAAATAGTCATTCTTGTAAATTCAGAAATGGATTCTAAAGAACAAAAACTAGTGATTCGTGTAAATTATATCACTGGATTCCAGTGAAAAAACCATTTTGTAGAACAACTAGCCAAAGCCTTTTTGAAATTGATTGGAACTGGTAGTCAAGGCCTTTTTGAAACTGATTGGAATGAATTTCAAAACGAAAGTAAACTAGCACAGCCGCAAACTAGTGACAGTTGGTGAAAGCAGAAAGGTTTCGGCTAGCCCAGAAAATGAAAAGCTAGATCATTTAGACGTGGCAATCAACTAGCCACCATAGTAAATTTTAAATATAATGAAGTAAAAGTAAAAAAATAAACATGTAAACTGAAGCCTTTATAATAGTGAGAAAATTAGTGGTTAAAATTACAACCATTAATTTATTGAGACGACTAAAAATAATAAAAAATAAATAGATCGATCAAACTTACCTCAACATTCAATTCCGGAGGATGTGAAAAAAGAACATGCCATATAATAAACAAAGAAGCAGCCAGCGCGCATAACATGACAAGAGACCATATCCACAGCCGCGGAATGCCTTGTTCTTCTTCGCCCGACTCGTCATCTATTTTGATCAGATTCATCTCAACGGCTCTATTTCGCTTAGCCATTCTGGACGACCCATTCCTCCATAGAGAAGAACTTTCAGAAGAAAATGTTGCCGAGCTTGGCCGTGATGATAGGAGAAATATACTAGACGATGTTGAGTCCCGAGGATTCGAAGAGTTGTGGTCGTCCTCGTCATGTAAGCTTCGAGTACAAGGTCTCTCTGCGTTTGAGATTTTAGGGCTTTCGACGAAGTAGCCGTGGGGATTCAAGTTTTCGTCCACGCGGCCACTGTTTGTCGCAGCAGGAAAGGGAGAATACATGGTTGAATTGAATTCAGCTGGTCAGTTTAAAAGCTGGAAGGGGCTCAGACAGATTAACTGGGGAAGACAATTGTTCGTTGTTTCCATGGACAGATTACAGATCGTATCATTGATGTCGTGTATCCTTTGAAGCATTGTATTGGTTCTTAGTTTTTATCCAGCTTGTTCCTTCAACTCTCTATCTTTTCCGTTGTTTTTCAGCTTTTCTGTAATAAAGATTTGGAAATTTCCTTTTGCTTCTCCGCTGTTTTTCTTTTCCGCTTTTGTGTAATAAGGATTTGGAAATTTCCTTTTGCTTCGCTGTTTTTCTGCGTTTGTGTAATAAAGATCGGGAAAAGTCCATTTCGCTTACTTTGCATTTTGTTTTAATGCTTCATAAAAAGATTCTGCCTGTTATTTTAGCTTTAAGATGTAAATGGTTTTTTTAACGAGTTCGTGTATATTCTATTTTCTTTGATTTGAAAGCTCAGGAGGAAATAGGAAATACATGTTTTTAATATTTTTATTGTTATAGAGACATTGGATATAATACCTTAAGTATCTACTAATTTAATAAATAAACATATACAAAACTTAATTTATTAAACTTTATCTATTTTAATAAAATGTTAAATAATTAATAATTACATTTCACTAATATTTTTTAAATATTATTCTTCTTTAAAAAAATATTATAATCATGTTTTGTTTTTTAAAATATATTTTCCTTAAATGTGTGACGGTAGATATAATGTTTTTTTTTGGAATGGTAGGTTTCCATATATATATATATATATATATATAAGTAAGACTACCTCTAGATTATCTTCATTACCACTATTCCAATGACACGGAGTTGAGTCATAAAAGATATAAGTTTGTTAACATAATTTTTAATGCTGCTCTTACCTTGTAACATTTTTTTAAGTCAAAGAGTGATTAGCTTCAATAACACTTTTGCATTATGTTTGTTTGAACAAAACATATTTCCCAGCATCTTCCATCTTTCTTGTTGATATCTTGGACAAGTCCATGAATGTATTTGAAAACCTAATAAACCACTCTAATGAAAGGCTTGTATATGTTATTTTTTTTATATCTTGGACAAGTCCATGAATGTATTTGAGAACTTAATAAACCACTCCAATGAAAAATTTGGATATGTTATCAGTTTTTCACTTCACTAACACTTTAATGTATTTGAGAACTTAATAAACCACTCCAATGAAAAGTTTGGATATGTTATCAGTTTTTCACTTCACTAACACTTTAGTGGATGAAGTAGGATTCAACTCTTTCCCTTAACAATATTAGATAAATTTTTGCAATGAGGAAAAGTTGCAAAAGAATCTTTCACCAACAAATATGAGTAACATTCTATGAAATTTTAAAAAATAAAAACACAAACTATCACACAAAAACAATTAAATCATATTCTCACAATAATGTGTAATAGAGTTTATGCATGTTAACATGATATATAAGTCTTCAAATACATCCTCTTTCCAATAGGATATCAAAGTTGAGTAGGTTTTAATGCTACGTGAAAATTTTGAGAAGAGAGTTTAAAAAAAAAATGAAATGTGTATATAAAAATATGAGAAAATAATTTATTGTCCTAATATAAATATACAAATGAAACTAATAAATTTATTACATTATTAAGTTTAGTTTAAATTAAATTGGTTTGTTGGACATATATAAAGTCTCTTTTGGTTTATCCCAATGATCTATATGTGAAGTTTCTTTCATAACTAGGAAACCAACTCCAAAGGTCACGGTGACCTCTTAAGAAGAAACACAAGTTCTTAACCATTAAGCCCACTCAAACTGTATTGATCAAATTTCAATTTTATACATTAAAAAAGTGTAGAAGAAATGTAAAAATTTTAATCATCTCAAATCAAATCTTTAATAGTAAGCAAGCATGAATTAGGTATAAGCCCTACAGGGAAACAAATCTTTAATGGTAAGCAAGCATGAATTAGGTATAAGCCGCACAGGGAAATTAATTGAGATTACGGAACTGTGTGATATATTATCGTTTTGTTGTCTTAAGCTTCATAAGATTCAACATTACCACGAATCCATTGATCATTACTGCTATATTTATACATTGCATGCGGGTTGCATGGTGCCTCATCTCAGATGATTTGACGCGGCACACATATTATAACTAAAGTTGAGCCCTCCCACATATTATAATTAAAGCTGTGCCTGTGAGAGAGTTGTGAGAGCCTCTGTGCAGGAGAGAGAGATGTGTGACTGCTTTAAATTATTTGTTTAAACGGCATAGCCATGTTTGCATTTTGATCTTCGCTGTGGAGATTTGTGTTTCAGGTTTCCTTTTCATTTGTTTATTTTATTTTATTAATTATATTCTCTTTTTTCAAAAAAAAAAAATCATAATTTCATTTCATTTATTTCGATAAGAAATAGTGAAATTACATTTAGCACGGCGTCTAGAGACACCAAAACCAAAAAGAAGAATATTGTTACTCAGATTTATTAAACCAGATAAAAATGTAGCAATAAGAGAATTTAGTAATACTACACACCAGTTTTGTCATTCTGGTTATCAATTCATATATTTATAAATGTACGGAAACTGAAAATGAGCTTTTATAATCACTCAATAAGTATTATCTTAATCTCAAATTATTTCAATGAGATATGATTACACTAACAACAATTATTCTTAATTAGATTAAGAATGGTAGAAATGAATCATTAACCTAACCTTTCTCCCCAATTATGATCATTTGTCAGTTCTTCTTTCCTAAGAGAGAAGACATTATGCTTGCATAGTATAATCATTTTGTGGTTGCTTTGGCAGTTGAGTTGCTCAACACAAATCATTTCATTAATTCATGGTTCATTATGCTTGTTGATTTGTTCTTCCTTGTCTCAGTTTCACTTTTGTTAACGATATGAAATAGCACGATGAAGGAAATGAGAAATGAAATTGTTGTACTAATTAAGCAAGCATTATGCATGGGTATGTCTATGTGCAAAACTAAAAACTAGCTTCACCACGGTCCCATTGGAAAAGAAACTACATGAAGAATGCAAAGAAATGGATGCAAATTTTATAGAGATTAAATATTACAAACCCTTGATAGGTGCATACTTTGTAAATATTAAGCATTGCATAGCCCTGGAAGATCGCAAAAGCACATAGTTTGATTTGAAAATTTTCTTGAAAACATGGCACCCAATCCAACAGAATAATTGAAAGAGAAGAACCTTAGGCCTCTCAATGAGGATGACTAGCTCTGATACCAAACCATAACCAACTGTACCATGCAAATACCTAAGAAAATTCTTGGTTTCTTTCCAATGTATTTCTTGGGGATTTGACATGATTCTTGATACCATGTTGGCTGGAAAATATACATCTAGTCGATTTGTAGTTAGGTAGATCAAAATTTAAAACAATTGATGATATAGAGTAGTATTAATTGGATTGGAGTCATCATTTATGTAGAACTTCAACCCAACTTCTAGAGGATCTGTGGCTAGCTTTTAATTCATCATGTTGAACTTCTTCAAAATATCCCAAGTATACTTGGCTTGTGACATGAAAATGTTATCTTTCTTCTACCATACTTCAATTCCCAAGAAATAATGCAACTCACCAAGATATGTCATCTCAAATTCAAGAATCATATGTGACTTAAACTCCTGAAAAAATTCAAGATTATCCCCTGTGTAGACCAAATCCTCAACATATAATGCAACTATTAGAATATATTTTTATGATTGAAGAGTATAGAGATTGGGTTCAAATGAAATCTTAACTAGGCCATGATCCTGAAAGTATTTATCAATCTTAGAATACCATGCTCTTGGTGCATGTTTGAGACCATACAAGGCCTTCTTTAACCTATAAACACAATCTTCTTTACCTGGAATTTCAAATACTTCAGGTTTCTCCACATAAATCTCTTCATCCATATAACCATTTAAGAAAGATGATTTAACATCCATTTGAAAAATTGTCCAATTATACCATGCAACTAATGCAAGAACCATCTTGATAGTATCCCATTTTTCCACTAGAGCAAAGGTTTCTATATAATCAATTCCTTCTTTTTGTGCATAACCTTTAACAACTAAATGGTATTTATGCTTATCAATTGTACTCTATTATTTATACTTAGTTGTGTACACCCATTTAGTACAAATTACATATTTTCCTTTGGGTAAACTGATAAAGTCCCACGTATCATTTTTCACCAAGGCATTAAACTATGCTTCCATAGCTTCATTCCATTCATTTATTTTTAATGTTTCTACATAATTGTGTGGTTCATTCATCTTCATTACTTGTGCCATAAGAGAAAAATTCACAATGCAACTTTCTGATCTAATAACTCTTCTCTCAAAGTTTCTATCCAACATATTACGTTCTAAATGACCTCTAACTAGCCACTTCAGCTTCTTCTTGACTTCATCGGCCTTAGTTGACTTGGAAATAGATCTATCACCAAATACCACTTCATCCTTACTTAATTCAATTTGAACTTGCTCTAGTTGATAAATTCCCTGCTGATCAAACACAACATCTATGATTATTATAGTTTGCTTCTCTTAGGGATTAAATAACCTATAACTTCTTGTTTTTGTGCTATACCAAATGAAAATACACTTAATGATTTTAGAATCTAATTTCTTCCTCTTTTATTTAGGAACATGTGAATATGTGATGCATCCAATCTCATGTGTGCAACATGAGGTTTTTATCCTAACCATGCTTTCTCTCAAGTCAAATCCAAAATTGCTCTTGCAGGACACGTGTTTAAAGTGTAGACCATTGTATAAACTACTTCAGCTCAAAATTCATTCCCAATTTGATTTGTTTTCAACATACTTCGAGCCATCTCGACAATGGTCATATTTTTTCTTTCTACAACACCATTTTGTTGAGGAGTATATGAATTTGTAAATTCTCGTTGTATACCATTCTTCATGCAAAATTTCATCCTAGAAGCTCTTCAACCCTACTAATCAGATTATCCATGGCCAAATTTAAATTATTGCTCTACTTGAAAATCTTATTCATCACAAGTTGAGAATCACCAAATATTTGTAGGACATGGATGTTTTTCCCTACAACAATATTCACTAGAAAAAGGACAACCTTAACCTCATCCACATTATTAGAGATAAAACAAAAATCACATGAAAAGGAAAAGGAATGATGTTGAGAAAGGTATAGGATTCCTCCTACCACACACATTGATCCAAGTGGACATCGGTGATCATGCACCTATTCCACTAGCTCAAAATACAGTTTCCATGTTGGCAGTTTTTCTATGGTTTTTCAAGTCCTGAACTTCCGAGGTTGTTTTGAGGCCCTAAACGACCTTTTTTTTTCCCGAAAGCACTTAGTCCATAACTAAAGGCTATCTATTGGATCATTCAAAATCTGTATTTCTCGGCTAGACCTTTTTGATAAGGTACTGAGAGCTCCAAACAGAGATCATATGCAAAATTTACACCCTGAAGAAGTTGACATATTAACTACCCCCATCGGGCCCCACAAACCTTTTGGTGTTTCATCTTTTGGGGTTAGGGTTTTGGATGTTTAGGGTTTTCTCATTGATGTTTTATGTTAAAAGGGCTTTTTGAGCCTCATTGTATTCATCTTCTTGCAAATGTGTAGCCATCACATCTCTTCTCAATGAAAATCTACCACCATTCTAGCGGGTTCATTTCACTTTGTATTTTCTTTTACAGTCTCTAAATATTTCATTCTTTAACAGAAATAGAGTTTTATTGTATCGTAGTTTTTTTGTCCTATTTCTATGTTTCATTATGTTCCCTCATAGATATGGATCAGTGATATCAAAGCATTCTTCTCTTTATCTATTTCTTTGTGCATGTCCCCAACGAGGTCAGGGTATAAGGCATTGGGACTCTAACTAGTCGATCATTTGGAAGACCATCCTTGCCAACCCCGATGGTTTCCCATGGTAGAGGAAGAGAGAGATGAAGGAGCAAGAGATCCTACTAAGTTGTTTCTCACGGAAGTCCTCATGCAACAGAGGAACGACATGATGGCTAATTTTTCCCAAATCCTTTAACAAATGTTGACAAAAGCATATGCATCTTCGTCAAGCAACCACTTTGGAGGTGCCACCCATTCAAGGTACAAGTTAATTTTCATATTCATGTATTTGAAGGTAAGATAGATTTGGATGCTTTGGAAAAGTGTTTAAATCTACTATAATATTATTTCTCTATTCACAATTTTCCAATAAGGGAAAGATCACCTTTTCACTCTTTAAGGTTGTCCCCCGTGTCAAACATTGGTGGGAGACTTACTGTGAGAAAAAATCCATAGAGGAGTCTGGAATATTTGGGGTTGAGCCCACTTGGGACTCTTTTATGGATGTCGTCAAGGAACAATATTACCATCTTGGAAACTACGATGACCAGCACATGAGATGGACCACACTATGTTAGGAGAGGGACCAAATAGTGTCGAAGTTCACAAATACCTTCCATACCTTACGCACCAAGCTAGGTATCACAGATTATGAGTGGAATATAGTTCTAAAATACCGTGGGAAACTACATAGGTACATCCAAATAGAAATGGAGTTCTTGGACATCTCATCATTGGAGTCGCTTATCGATATGTTGTCAAAATCGAGAAAAAATTTAAGCAGAGGAATAAGTGGGAGTTTGGATCTACGAATGCATCACAGCAGAATTCGGGAAAAGGAAGACTTGGCACACAGAACAAAGGAAAAAACAAGGATGGGAAACCTCAGGACAACTAGTCTAAGATGCAAACAAAGAAGGGGAATGGGAAGACAAAGAAATACATTGGGAAGTGGTGCCAGTTCCATAGAATCCCTTGTCACAACACTGATGAATGTCGCTCGAAGAAGTCATGGGTGTTCTAGCTAAAAGGATCAATGTCATATCCAGGCTTCAATTTTGATTTAGAACCAGACAAGGGGAAGCGAATCATTGATTCCAAACCTAGTTCCATAGTCATTGCCACCAAGATCTAGCCAAATGAACCAGAAGAGTTGTAGGAATGTGAGCAATTGTGTGCTCTGTTACATTTCATTATTGATAGTGAAAGAAAAAACAACCCCATCTCAGCAAAGGTCGTCAAGCGATTGGATTTATCGACGACACTGCATCTATAGTCGTACAACATCAGGTGGCTCATCCAAGGACGAGATCTATGCATCATCCAGCGGTCTTGCCTGCCATATGGTATCAATCCCTTCAAGGATCATGTATTATGTGATGTTTCCCCACTTGAAGTTTGTGACATTCTTTTAGGCCATCCATATATGTGGAAATGTCATGTTGTATATGAATCTAGACCTTGTAGCGTCATTGTTACTATGGATAGACAATTGTACAGGATACCAGAGGTAGCTCCACCTACCACAATTTCTTTGGTCTCAGCTATGCAGGGTAAGAAGGTCATCTCCCAGACTGGGAAATTATTCCTCTTCATGATTCGCTCTAAGAGTGATGGCCACATGCATGGCCTCTGCATAGGGCTCCTTTACATAGCAGAAGTAAGTAGACAAAGTTGTGGAAGAATATCGGGACATCTTCACCTCACCTACCATGGTACCTCTGCACTATTAGGTCAAGCATTCAATTGAACTTACTGCTAGAACACCTTTGCCTAATGGGTCATTGTATCGGCACTCCCTCTTGGAAAATGAGGAAATCAAGTGCCAAATTCGAGAGTTGCTCCAAAAAGGGCACATTCGACCAAGATCTTCACCATGTGAAAGTCCAATCATGCTCGTACAAAAGAAAGACAGGACCTAATGACTCTATACTGATTACAGAGCTTTGAACAAAATTACAGTCATGAACCAATACCCAATTTCATGAATTGATGACCTTCTCGACCAGCTCAATGGGTCCAAGTACTTTAGTAAGATTGATCTAAAGTCTAGCTACCACAAGGTACCCATAGAACAGATTGATGTATGGAAGATTGTTTTCAAGTCTAAAGAAGGTCTTTTCAAGTGGTTGGTCATGCCCTTTGGCTTGACGAATGCCCCACAAAATTTCATGAGGTTGATGGATGACATATTGCATTCCTTCACCAATTCATTTGTGGTTGTATATATGGATGGCATATTCCTCGTCTTCAGCAAGAGTTAAGAAAAACACTTGCAACACATTCAGCGGGTCCTCCACACTCTACGACAACACAAGCTATATGTTAACTTAGAGATATGTTCCCTCGGCATGAATAGGGTCCAATACCTTGGATAAATTATAGATGAGCATGGTTTGCATGTCGACTCAACCAAGATCCAAGTCATTCATTACTAGCCAACCCCGACAACACTAACCGATCTTTGAAGCTTCTTAGTCCTTTCCAACTTCTATCGCATGTTGGTGTTGAGGTTCTTCATATCATATGGGCTCTCAACGAAGTGACCAAGGGTGGTTGTAAAGCCAAATTTGTGTGGGTCATATCACAGCAGAAATCTTTTGATGATATAAAACATATCTTATGCTCATCCTCGGTGCTCGCCTTACTCGATCTACAACAACCATTTGAAATTGAGACAGATGTTTTTTATTATGATGTTGGTGCCATCCTCTCTCAACATGGTCATACGGTGACCTATCATAGTGAGACACTATGTTAGGGACCTAGCCTCCCTAACCCCTCAGGTAGATAGAATAATATATTTTCCACGTAATAAATGCCAATATTAATAAGGCCTAGTAATAAGGAAGAATAAGTCAAATGTAAGAAGACCTAATAGAAGCTTTCGCTTCTAGAAGATCTTCCTCTAGAATCTTCTTTTGGGTAGATAGATTTAGTATAAATAGGAGTCGAGGGCATGAGAAGTTTTTGTCTTGAGAATAATTGTAATAGAGCATTTCTCTATTGGAGGTTGCCCCTCGAAGAGGAAAGTGAACATTGTTTCCTATCAATAAAGGTATTATTTTGGTGTTGTGTTTTCATCTATTGTATTGTTTCATTGTTATTCTCTGCAATATTTTTGTTTTCGGCTATTATAATAGATCTGGTATCTTACAAGTGGTATTAGAGCACTTTCCTTGCAAAAAATTGTGGGTTAATTTTTTTTCAGGGTAGAGACGTATTTCGGCGTCTTAAATCTACAGAGATTTGTTATTCAACGCATCAATTCGTAGTCAGGGAAGCATACACATAGGAAATACAAGTGGTACTTATGTGTACATTGTTGGCCACCCTTGTAACCCCTGTTGGTACCCCTTCGAGTGGCAGTGCATCAGACAGCACATGTATACGAATCGCCCTAGATATCATGAAGCCCTTCGTAGATAAAACAATCAGTCACCTTACCGCTATAGTTCCAGTGAGAACAGCACTTGGGAAGATACTCTCTAGTACCTCGGTAGTCGAGTAGTACAGCTAAGGTAACAGTCTATCCTCCTTATTTCATGCTCTGAGATATTAGGTCGAGTACTATTGTTGGACCCCGCACGTATATCAAAGAGTTATAGCACAAGAAAAACCCTTGTCTATAGAAACCCTAAATAACCTAACCTTTATGAAAGAAATTGAAACTGAACAGACAAGATCTATTGGCATGCAATTGTGCCTCCTGCATTCTAGTTGCGAAATTCCTACACATTTTTTCCTATTAAACATTTGGCCATTTCGTCACTGTATTATTATTCAGATTGGAGTATCAGTTCACAAGAGTTAAAAAAAAAAACATATGGGTCCTGACGGCACCATTATTTGAGACCCATCCCATTAGATTCCTCTCTTTTCCCTAATCACAGTCATACCTATCATTTTTCAGCAAATTTTGTTTCTGTGGACCTGACCCCTTTCTGACACCCCTACTTGGCATTTATCCCATTGACTTCCTCTATGTGCACTAATCGTAGTGGTACGAGTCACAACTAACCCCTTTCTTTGTGGTCCCACTTTTCCCCCTATCCCATCCCCATGGCCCACACTCATAGCCAAGATTGGGAACAAGTTCCATAGATGATTTTAGGGGCTAAATTTTTCAAATGGGCTAATTTTCCATGGATTTTCCAAAAACAAGATTTGCCAATTTCCATTTTTTCTAAAATCGATTCACCCAAATTTCTTAGGATAAAATTATTTACCTTAAAAATCACCGAGCATTTATAGAAACTATATAAAATCCTTATAAATTTGAATATTTTTACAAAACTATCACCAAACATTTTACATTTTGCTTATTAAGGACTAGTAAGATTAGCCCAAGTTTCTACATTTTAATATAAATGTCCATCCTTAAAATCATCCCTGGGAACAATGTCTCACCACCTTGGCCAAAGATCATGACCAAACCCAAATTGATATTTCTTCCCTTACTTCTAGTATTGGTAACCTCAACTCCCAGCTTGCTCCACTCGAATCACTTCCCACAACCATCACTCAATTTACTGCCACCTGTCAACAATGTCGGGATGCAGTGAACACTTTGATCGCTTTGTTTAAGCCCACCCCAGATCCTTTCTCTTCTTCCACACCTTATAACCCTAAAGGTCCTAAATCCTCGGAGTCCACCTCTTTTACTCCCCACCACTTTCAATGGGACCTACGTCCCCCTCATGTGGAGGTGAACAAATTTGGTGGCTCAAATCCCATAGGTTGGTTCACTCAAATGGAACACCATTTCTCTTTGTACATCATTACTGACAAGATGGAAAAACTCAAGTATGGTGTTCTCCATTTAGATCTGGAACATTGGCAATGGTGGAAATGGAAAAAAATTCTCGCCAAGGGTATGTGGCTTGGAAAAAATTTGTTGCAAAAATTTATGAACGTTTTGACACTGACACACACCATTTAGGTTGTTTGATAAAGTTGAAACAATCTAGCATAGTGGAAGACTTTATAGCTTCTTTTGAGCGATTGGATTTCCGCACAGAGGGCAAGTTTGATGCTTTTTTCTAGGAATGCTTTATCAGTGGCCTTAAGGATGAGATTTTTTCCCATGTCCTCATGGCTCACCCTCAGAGTTGGGTGGAAGATACTAAAAGAGCTAAGGAAGCACAACAGGTTGTCTCTTCCCAAATCAGAAAACCCCCCTTTATCCCTCGCCATAAACCGGTCACTCCCACTCCTCCTTCCACTCCACTAAAGATCCAGAAATTGACCAGGGAAGAAATGGTTGAACACCAACTAAAGGGCCTTTGTTATAATTGTGATGACAATTATTTTCCTAGGCACAAGTGTAAGGAACAAAATCTTCTTATGACCATCTCTGAGGATTTTTTTGAAGAACATGTCAAGGCTTCCCTTATGGTTGAGTCACCTGAACCCACTGAAATGACTCCACCTTCCAACCCTCCTGAAGTTGAACCGTACATCTCCCTAAATTCTCTCACTGGCTTATCTGCTCCTCAAAATCTCAAGCTAATTGGTTACATTAAGCATCGAAAGGTCATAATCCTTATTGATAATGGAAGCACCCATAATTTTATTCATCGCCACATTTCCTAAGAAACTAATTTCTATATCCGAGCAGTCAATAACTTTCAAATCATGATTTCCAATGGTGGGTCCATGAAATGTGGAGGTCATTGTAAAAATGTATGTCTCCAAATTGGTCAGTACCACATGAAATATCATATGTTTTCTATCGACATGGGTGGTTGTGACATTGTGTTGGGTGTCGAATGGCTAAGGAATCTGGGTCCCATTCTCATGGATTTTAAGGAATTAACCATGCAATTCAACCAAGAGGGCCAACAGTATAAGTTCCAAGGAATCATAACAGGTTCCCCTGAGATCATCAATTCCCATCGCATGTAAAAGGTCCTAAAAAAAGGTCATTCTGGCATTATTGCACAACTCCATTCCATTCACGCCACTGAGACACCCTCTGTGTCACTGGACCTCCAAGCCATCCTCTCCAATCATTAAGCTATTTTTTCCACTCCCCAGGGACTTCCTCCTTCCCGTGTTGTTCATGATCATTTCATTCCCCTCATCCATGACAGCCTTCCTCCCAATGTTCGTCCCTATCGTCATCCCTTTTCCCAGAAAAATGAAATTGAGAAAATTGTTCAAGAATTGCTCGTCGCAAGCGTTATTCGTCCTACTACTAGCCCCTATTATTTTCCTGTGGTCATGGTACTTAAGAAAGAAGGATCTTGGCGCATGTGTCATAACTTTCACTCCCTCAAAAAACTCACCATCAAAGACACGTTTCCCTTTCCTATCATTGATGATCTCTTGGATGAATTAAGTGGTGCCCGGTTCTTTACTAAAATTGATCTTCATTCTGGCTACCACCAGATATGTATAAAAGAGGCAAACATTCCTATGACTGCATTTTGAACTCATGAGGGCCACTATGAGTTTTTGGTCATGCCCTTTTGCGTGTGTAATGCTCCCTACAATTTCCAAAGCCTCATGAATCATGTATTTCGTCCTTTTCTCCGTCATTTTGTCTTAGTTTTCTTTGATGATATTCTCATCTATAGTAAAACCTGGACAACCCATCTTGCTCATGTGGATCAAGTTCTTCATCTACTCTCTCAGCACCAAATTTTCCTCAAACAATCTAAATGTGCTTTTGGAGCCTCGGAAGTCGAGTACTTGAGTCATATTGTTGGCAAGGCATGTGTCAGGGTGGATCCTAAGAAAATTGAATCTATGCGGGATTGGCCTCACCCCAAGACTCTCAAAAGCTTGAGTGATTTTCTAGGTTTAACGAGCTAGTATCACAAGTTTTTTAATAATTATGGAAAGATTGTGGCACCTCTCACTGCTCTCCTTAAAAATAATTATTTCACTTGGACTCTCATAGTTGATCAAGCCTTTCAAGCTTTGAAGGCAGCTATGTGCACCACTCATGTCCTGGCCCTTCCTAATTTCACAAATACCTTTGTCCTGGAATGTGATGCTTCCAGGAGAGGAATTGGAGCAATCCTTATGCAAGATGGTCAACCTTTGGCCTTTACCAACAAACAATTGTCAGAGTGACATTTGGGCAAATCAATGTATGAAAAGGAAATGTTGGCTATTCTTCATGCAGTGGATGTAATATACTAGATATAAAAAGTATGCAGAACAGAAATAAAATGCTAGAAATGGCAGAATAACAGTAATATAACCAGCATAATCTCCACAATAACACAGAAATGATATAAGAACAACAACAGAATTAGCACTTTGATTCAGAAAGCAATGTTCACGGACCTCTTCGAGGGGGAAACCTCCAGTTGAGCAGCGCTCTGTTACAATAATATCCAAGCTAGGGTTTTCATACCCTTGACCCTTATTTATACTAAATATGTCTATCAAGAGAAGCATCTAGAGAAAGATCCTTCTAGAAGTGGAAGCTTCTATTAGGTCTTCTGACATCCGCCTTATTCTATTTTATTGAAAAGCCTTATTAATATTGACCTTTATTACATCTGAATATATTGCTCTACCTGTGTGTGGGTTAGGACCCTAACATGTTCGCCCCCTTAAAAACAACCTTGTCCTCAAGGCTTGAGATGTGGAAACTGTTGCAGAATGGTAGTTGGTTCCCAAGTGGCATCTGCTGGAGTTGTATCTTTCCACTGGACTAGCACTTCCTTGATGGTTCTCTGACGCAGGCGACGCTCACGCTGGTCCAAAACTGCTTCTGGTTGTAGCCAAATGGATCCTTCTTCAGCTAACTCGGGAAGGTTGGTTTGAATTTGGCACCTAGTTCCAATAACCTTCTTTAAGCATGAAACATGAAAAACAGGATGTAGCTTCGAATGACTAGGTAGAGATAACTGATATGCAACTTGTCCCACACGCTTGAGAACTATATAAGGACCATAAAATTTGGGCGCCAGCTTCTGACAATGCTCGGCCTTGAGGGAAGTTTGCTTGTATGGTTGCAGTCGTAGAAACACCTGATCTCCTTCTGCAAATTGACGTTCAGAGTGACCTTGATCTGCTTGTTGCTTCATGTGATTTTGTGCCATGACCAAGTTCTCTTTGAGGGTACGGAGAATAACCTCTTGAATTGTAAGTGTTTGGTCAACCGCCTGGACCTTCAAGGTACCCGGTAAGTATGAGAGAACTGAAGGTGGCTTCTATCCATATACCGCTTCAAAAGGAGTCATGCGTGTAGTTGTATGGTAGGAAGTGTTGTACCACCATTCAACTAGGGGTAACCATTGAGCCCATTGATTTTGCTTTTCAGAGGCAAAACACCTTATATATGTTTCCAAACACTTGTTGACAACTTTTGTTTGACCATCAGTCTGGGGATGATAAGTTGTGCTGAGATGCAATTGGGTGCCTTGTAGCTTGAACAGTTCTTGCCAAAAATTGCTTGTGAAAGTTGGGTCACGATTAGAAACAATAGAGTGTGGCATGCCATGAAGCTTGAAGACATGGTCCATGAAAATTTGAGCCATCGTGGATGCAGTAAATGGGTGTTGAAGAGCACAGAAATGAGCATACTTGGAAAGGCGATCCACAACCACCATTATGACGGATTTATTTCCCGATTTGGGTAAGCCGGTAATAAAGTCCATAGAGATATCCTTCCAAATAGCAGGTGGAATCGAAAGTGGTTGTAGTGTGCCCGGATATTT
This sequence comes from Picea engelmannii, assembly GCA_009831015.1. NCBI lineage: Eukaryota > Viridiplantae > Streptophyta > Pinopsida > Pinales > Pinaceae > Picea > Picea engelmannii. The sequence continues at coordinate 479,109 of ML787713.1, read as the reverse complement.
GATTGTTTCTCCCTTGTTGCATTGACACACATCACATTCAACGACAAAATTACGAATGTCTTGCTTCATACCATCCTAGAAAAAAGAACGTTTGACCCTGTCATAGGTTTTGGTGAACCCAGAGTGCCCCGCTATGGGTGTAGCATGAAGCTCAGAAAGTACCATGGATTTAAGCTTTGATTGTTTACTTAAATACAAACATAGTTGCCAACTTAACGAGAACTCTACAGAGTTCTTGTTTTGGGGGGGGTCAAATTTTTTACCCTGTTTTTAAAAATGGTGCTACCGGTAGCACCCCCCTCCCTTTTTAGATGGTTTTTTGATATTTTAAATTTTTCGATTCACAATGTTTCCACATTATTTTTTTAAATGCTTGTTTTTCATGTATTTTCAATTTTTTTTCTAATTTTTTTTATTTTTATTTTTTATTCAAGGATGTTTTTAGTAATTTTTCCATGCTCCTTTCAATCTTATAAATATTTTTTTCCATTTATTTTTTGAAATTATGCTTTTTCATGTAATTTTGTCTCCTTAATTGATTTATTGTTCCATACTTTTAAAATGTAGTAAAAAACATCATTTTTAACATATTGTTCATCGTTACTTCAATACATAGAAAATAAAATAACATTATTTTTGAATAATTAGAAAACAAATATAATTAAAATTTATTTTGATAAATTAAAAACTTAAAAAAAACAAAAAAAACAAAACAATTAAAATTAATTAAAAAAAAATCAAAAGCAAAATCAAATTTATATAAAAAAATAAAATAAAGAAAAACTTAAAAAACCAAATAGAAAAAAAGAAAAAGAAAAAATTATTTAAAAAACTAAGAGAAAATGAAGAAAAAATAAAAACAAAAAGATAAAAAAATTAAATTTATGGCAAAAAACACTTAAAAAAAATTAAAAAACACAAAAACTAAAAACATTTATAAAAACTAAATTAA
>ML787713.1:323006-467206 GCA_009831015.1 Picea engelmannii | reverse complement strand
GTGGACATCAACTAGAACTCTCAAAGGATCATTTAATAAAGTTGTCTTAGGTAAGGACTTTGTTGGAAAGAGACATCCATAAGAAGAGCCTAGATTTCAGTGGCACCCTGATCTTACAAACCTTCTTCCACCACCAAAGAGTATTTTTCTCTTGATCTGAGGAAAAATTGCCTCGTACCCAATCTTAGCCCTGTAGAAACCACCAATGGGATTCCTTGTCAAAACTAATTTATCCTCTTCATCTCGAAGGTAGATGTTACTAGATATCAATTTCTAAATAAATGAATCCCACTCCTTTGCTCTTAAACTCACAAAACTAAGTTCTTTAGACTTCATCAAATCTATTCCCTATAATAATGGAACCTCCATGTTCTTGACATCCACTAATGATGATCTATTGAGGGATCTTAGTGAAGCATTCAAATCCACGAATAACCTAAAATTGGTCCCCCCACCTATCCAAGGGTCAACCCCCAATCTAATGCTCTTCCAATCACCAACCTTCCAAGAAAGAAACTTCCCCACCAATGACAAAGCTTGCATCGATGCTTCCAAACAATAGAGGCATTGGAATGGGATTTGATAGGAGACCTAATCCAATCAAGAACTGACAATGGATGGATGTATTTTTAGACCAAGGCATCCCTCCACAAACCAAAACCTATAATTACAGGTTACATAAACTTTTGGCAACAAGAGCCTTTGGAGAAATGAAAAATTTTCTTAAGTCCCCAACCCCCTTCCTTCATTGGCCTTGCTAACCTCTCCCATATAATCAAAGCAATATTCTCCTTTCAATGCCTTCTAGTCCACAAGAAGCTGAAAATATTTATCTCAATATTATGCAAAATGCATTTCGGAATATAATCAAAAAAAAATTAATGGATAGGAATGGATTCCAGAACATCTTTGACCAATATTAATCTACCCCTTAAAGATAGCAACCTTGTTCTCAAACTTGTTATAAATCCATAACCAATATTGAGATCCATATTCATTAGGATTTAATTGAAACCTAGGATATTTGAACCCACTCTAAAAATCTTCTTCTTGAAAGCGAGTAGTTCCTTGATAGATCTTATATGACCTTTCACTTATCTATGAAATGATATGCAAGATTTGTATTGATTCACTTCCACCCATGTAGCCATATAATACAAATCTAAAGCATGACAAACAGCTTTTACGTCCTCTTGAGTACATAAGAGAACCTAAAAAAAATTAATTTTTTGGGTACCATTTTTTCTTTAAGTATATTTTTTTTTTGTATATTTGCATTGTTTATAGTTTAAGAATTTTGATCTTTCATTGATTCAAATTTTTTTTTTCGTATATTTGCATTGTTTATAGTTTAAGAATTTTGATCTTTCATTGATTCAAATTTTTATTAAAAAATTTTTTATGTATTTCTTTGTCTTAAAAACCCCAAAATTACAAGATCAAGAAAAACAAGAAAAAATCTATGAAAAAACTCAAAAACATCAAACCAGTGGATCAGATAAAAAGTGTCAAAGATTAGTTCTTCTTCAAGCACTGATGTTGAAAAGACGCATTTTTAGGGAATGTCGATAAGCTCATCGACAGTTGGTAGAAAGGTGGTAAGTAAAAAAATTTCCCTAAGTGTCGATAATCAAAGGTCGGTGTTTTTGGTATAAGCACCGATAATTTTTTGGATTTTCATGTTTCCTGCCAAGACCAAATAGGCTTTCAAAGGTCTATAGTTTTATCAACTCCCCATAGTCTTTCGCGCATAAAAAAATTCTGTTGAGTCCTCGTGGCTTTTGGAAGCATTAGAATTCTTACGAGTTCTGGTGGCTTTTGGAAGTGTTTTAATTTTTTCAAGTCCGAATAAGCAAAGTGCGTCGAGCATCGATGGTCAATCGGGGGTTAATGGAAAAGTGCAATGGGGTAAGTGTTTCTATGAATATCAAAAGAATATTCTAGGAATATTCTCTTTTATCTCTTTTAGGTTTTTTAAGAGGTGTTAACTCACTTTAATGTGAATTTAGTGGTTGGAGGTATCTTTTAAACCAAAATATTTATATAATCCTAACGAAATGATTAAGGTGTATTGCATTCAAGGCAGCGTTTATTTCTTTGTCTAATGCGGAATAGTTTTTCTCACTAGGTTGCCAGAGACCAGAGGCAAACTGAACTATTTTTTTTGTTTGTATGCCATTATGAATTTTGATTTGTTTGAGTACAACTCCCCATCCAAGATTGCTAGCATCCATTTCAACAATTTTGTAAAGATCGTCGTCAGATATATGAAGAAGTGGCAATGTTTTTGCTTTTGCCTTGATTTTCTTGGTTGCTTGGGTATGTGCGTCTATCCAAGGATTTGCTTCTTTCTTCAACCTGTCATTCAACAACTTTCTATCTTGTGCACAGTCTTTATAAAAATGTCTTATATAATTGAGACTTCCCAAGAATCTTTGGAGTTGTAATTTGTCCATAATTTTGTCTGGGAATTTATCTGCAAATTCAACAGCATGGTTCTGGAGGACCAATTCACCATTATTTATGATGTGCCCAAGATACTTTATCTTTGTTTTGAATAGTTCTAGTTTCTTTTTTGAAAATACTAATCCATCCTTTTGGATAATCTGCAAGAACTTTCTAAGATGTTTGAAGTGTTGTTCAACAAAGGAAGAAAATACTAGGATGTCATCAATATAAACAATCAACCAATCAAGGTATTGTTTTAGGGCATCATCCATGACTCTTTGAAATTTGGAAGGGGCATTTTTCAATCCAAAGGGCATGACATTCCATTCATAGTGTCCTGCAAGAACTGAAGGCAGTTTTGAACTTATCTTCTTCTTTTATGGCCACTTGCCAAAAACCTAATTTTAGATCAAACTTAGAGAAGATCTTTGCTCCAACAATTCTGGTCACCAAACTGGACTTGTTAGGGATAGGGTATGTGTCATCAGCCAATACCATATTCAAAGGTTTGTAGTTGATGACCAATCTAGGGATTCCTCTTACTTGTTCAGAATGTTTATTTACATAGAATCTGTAACAATTCCATGGACTAATAGATTCTCTGATAAGTCCTTTGTGGAGTAGACCTTGTATTTCATCAGAGCAAAGCTTTTGGTATTCTGCGTTCATAGGGATAGATCTTCTTTTTCACGATGTTCCTTCATATGAATCTTTGTAAGGAAGTTCTACTTCATGCTTTTTATGGTGCCAAAATGCAATGGGATTTTCTGAGCATACCTTTGCTTCAAATTCTTTCTGGAGTTCTAAAATCTGTTGTTGTATATGGATCTGGGCAATTTGATCTTTAATTCTTAGCTCAGTCCTTTTTCCCTTTAATTCTTCTATTTTTAGTACTTTTTTCTGCACTGTGTGGATATGAGATGATATCTTGGGTATAGACACAAAAGCGAGTTGGATAGAGATCTTTGAAGTTTTGGTTGGGGAGGGAATACTGATGAAATAACCAGGAGATTTATTGGGTAGTCTGGCGGAACCATGTGACTCAACAGCAACAAAGAAGGGAGTGCCAAGAATGTAGGCAACTGGGATTTCTGTTAACAGGAATTTTAAGGATAGACAATAATGTTGGAAACATAAAGTTTCTTCAAGTATTTCATAGAGTAGTTGAGTAGGTTGGTTTCCCAAACTAATAGCACTTTGTTGAGTCTTATGCCAAAATTGGACAGGAATGATTTCTTTGTTTAGAATATTTAGATCAGAACCAGTATCTAATAAGGTTTTGAGCCGAAACCTTTTTCCCTTGATCATGATATCCAGAAGGACATGGAATTTTTGGTGTTCAATGGACAAGATTTGTTGCTTATCTTCTTTTATTGTGGTTTTTTTAATGTATGTTTTTATCTTGCTAATTTCTTTGCCCAGTTCAGAGATGGATATAGTTTGGACAGGGCAGGAAACAAGTGGGGTGAGGATAGGTCGTATGAGAAAAGGGGAAAGGATTATGCTTGCTAACTAGTTTCTGCAAAATGTGGCACGAAATTCTTGTTGTGCTTTCCACTCGTAAAAGGAAATCCAGACATCCTTTTCTTTCATATAATTTTTCCATGCTATTGACAAAGCTATTTTTTCTTTGTCTGATGTAGATTTTGAGAATTTCTCAGCATTAAGATGAGTAAAGAGATCCCAATTTAGCATGAGTTTTATCCAATCTTCTTTTACATGTTTTTTCTTGCACCCTCTCATTAAGGTAAGGAATTTTCTTATTTTTGGTATTGCTGGTCCTTTTAAATCCTCTGGAATAGAATCAATAAGATGGCAAGGGGAAATGTATAGTTTGGGAGAAGGAGAGGTTATCATTAGCATGTGATTGTCATGGGGAAAAGGAATTTCTGAACATTGAGGGTGTGGACAAGGATCTTTTGTCGTAGAGCTAGGAGGAGGAAAGTTTGTTCTTGGATTATGGAATTGGTGTTCAAATTGGATTTGGTTGTCTTCTATGGTTGTGGATAGGTTTGAAAGAGTTACCAATTTGTGACAATCTAAGCATTGGATAGAGTAGGGGATTCATCCCAGTGAGGAAGCTAGAGGTTGGAGAGAGGGATGTAAGCACAAAGTCGTAGATGGTGGAGAAGGTGTAGAAAGTCCACCATGCTTAGTATGCAAGCTCTATTTCGAAGGAGGGAAAGAGATCACAGCAGAAGAAGGTGATTCTTGTATGTGTGCAGAGGTGATGGTATGTTGGATGGGGTTTCGAGGAATGTCTATAACCCAGTGAGAGGGAAAAGAGAGGTTCTCCCATTTGATGAGTTGATGTTCCATTTTTTGGTTGACAGGGTTAGTAAGGATAAGTGTACTGGATTGAGAATTTTGGTTGGGTGTATGTAACATAGCAGGGTATAAATTTTTGGTATGTCGGAAGCAACCACGAGAGTGGATAGAAATATTAGTGCGAGTATACGCATGTCAAATCCAGTAGTGTGGATTTGGAGTTTAAGAATATCCTCAAGGTTTTCATCAAAAGTATAGACTGAGAAATTTGGATAACAGTCAAAGTATACAGTTCCATTTGATAAGGGCACAACAATGCCACCAATGAGAGAGTCTGTAATTTTTTTGTGAGTCATGTCTCGGACGATGCATCAGGCATAGGCATATATTCCCTTATGTACTAAGGCATTGATGCCTACTCGGATACAACCAAAATGAATATAGTTTGTTTTATGTTTCTTTTCTTCAACTTGGATTTCTTTAACATTGAGTAAGGAAATGGTTTGACTTACATCATTGTTTTGTTGGATACGACTGATTGATTCTTTGACAAAAACTCCAGTAATGGCACGGAGATGAAACATGCTCAAATCACTATATACTTGGTTGGGAGAGATACCGGGTAATCTCCATGAGGCTTGAGGTTGTGACTCAACTACTTCTATATTGGCCTGGTTTAAACATTCAACATTATTATCAGAGAACATGGAGCTAAGGCTACTTTCAGAAGTACTGCATTCAACATCCCTTACTTCTTTAAAATACATAGAGCGATCCATAACTTTAAAGATAGTAATAACTATCACTGCACAGAAAAGCAGGGCATTTAATTCTAGTTCTCTGAGAAAATTTTGAATAGGCTCCTGGTCGACTGCTCAGGCAATGACTAGCTAGAACTAAGAGAGTTGCAAAAGTGGAAACCTTGTCTTTCAAAGGCCGAGACTTTTGATACAGTTCTCGCAGATATATATACTAATGAAACATATAACAGAGAGATAAGTCTGTTATCATTCCTGGGGAAAACGTTATATGAAGATGTGGGACACATTGAGATATGAAGAAAAATTTCATACTCACATTGAAAATGACTAATAAGTCTATCATGTCTTACTGGCCGACAGTGGTGTCGGTCAATTTCCATGGGTTCACGTTATGAACTCCACTTTATACAAACTCTTATCGTTTATCTGTCGCAAGGAATCTTGGAAACCCAGAGCACTTCTCTGGATTTTGGCGTGGTTTGACCCGCATTTCCAAGGTACTTCCAAATACGTGGAAAGATGATTAGAATCTTGGTCGGATGGCTCTTGCATGTTCTCTCCGCCAAGTATACAATAAATCTAGAAAGATGATTTGATTCTTAGGGGAATAAGTCGAATGTCTTTTCAAAAAAATGATTCCTTTCTCCAAAAAACTCGTATATAAGGAGAAGGGAGGTTCATAGCAAAGGGTCTCAATTTTTAGTCAGTCCGAGTCTTCTAAGCTCCCTCTCTTTGACCTTTGAGTCTTTATTTTAAGTTTCTTTGATAAGCCTGCATGATTCTGGCTTGACCAGCATGAACCTAAAGTGGAAGAAGCATTTAGTTTCAGTCTATTAGTCTGTGTGTAATTTTTTGAGAGAGAGCATCATGTGCTCAAATTCAAGTCTGGAAACCCATGTCGTTTTGGCTCATATAATACAAATCAGCTTCTGCATGTTTATCCCTGAGAATTGCCTATTCTCTTGTCTATGTATTTTGTTATTTATGTTTGCCTACTAAAGCGATTTCCAGGCATTCACTGGAGGTTGGTGCCCGAAAGTTCACTAAGAAGATTGTTGGAAGTTCACTTAGGTCTTGAAGAGCGTCGTGGTAAGTCCCGCTAGGCAGGTGGCTGCTAAGGGCAGTAAGGCATGGGGTTGTTCGAAGGTTCAAGCTGGGATCTTCTTGGGTTCACCTAGGGGGTCTCCAGGTTCAAGCTGAGATCGCAGAAGAAAGCAACGGCAGAAGCAGAAAAGCAAAGACAAGCAAGAAAAACAAGCAAAGACAACTTTTCAAAATATTTACATAATCATAATGAAATGATTAAGGTTTCATCCTCTCAAGGCACCTACATTCAGCCCGTAAACTTTAAATTCAAACTCAACATTCGATTTCCTCACTTTGCATTGTGTCCAAACATTCATCACTATGTTTGCATGTGCTTTGAAATTGTTGTGTTGATCAGTGTATCGAGTCACCAAAAGTGTAATTAGCATCTTCAATTCAGCTTTGTATCTCCTTGCCTCTGGTAAGTGTTTTAATCCTGGATCAATTATGCTAACATCAAGTTATGTAGGTTCAATCACACTTCATCATCACCCCGTTCAAATGAATTATGTTCAAATAATTGTTAAAAGGTTTATGCTAATTGTGTGGTTGGGTGTTCTCATTATCGATACAATGCCACCAAGAAGAGCCTATGTTCAACGGTCTCCCAAAACATCGAAAGGAAAAGGAAATGAGATAGGGGAAGCATCCAGTCTAGTGCCAATGGAAGGATTGGATCCAACAAAGAATGTAGAGCCAATAATCAAGTTTCCATTGAGGAAGGTGTTTTTCCAGTTGCTAGTGTACAAGGATACCAAGCCAATCACTGGAATGTGAGTTCCCTTGCTATGATGGAATGAATTATTTATAAAATTCAAGGATGAGGATTACCTTAAATCAACATTGTATAGTGACATGGATGTCAATGAGTTATATTATTAGGTGTTATTGAATACTCAATGGTCTTGGTTGCATTCATTTGCATTGAGAACTATGGTGCTTCATTGTGTGGAAGCATTGGAATGGATTATCAACCATATCAATTGCAAGAAATGTCCAGTCAATGATGAGCAGGGACAAATTCAATGATGAGCAGGGACAATGTCTGGTGACATTTATTCCCCTAGAGATTAGTAAGTATTATAAGTTACTAGAATCAAAAGTATTACTCAACACTAATTTTGTGACAAAGTTTCATGACTAGCATGATATAGGAAAAATCCTAGCGATCTGGTGGAAAGAGGAAAAAAAATACTTCAACCAGTTCGTAGGGTGGTATAGAGTGACAGGTTTATGAGAAGCCTACATGTACATCATGGTCCTGTTATGTTGGTTATATGAAAAGAAACAATTCTCTTGGTTTACCGAGGCATGAGTGTGATTGGCTTGCACAATGGCCACCACTAGAAAGATGTTCAACTGGGGAGCTATTGTCACTAGACAGCTCAGTGATAGAATTGAGCAAGCTCAAAACCCTAAGCCATGTGAGGTTCCTTCATTTTATATGGCTTCCTACTTGTTGGATTTTATATGTGCCACACATTTTTGTTGAATTGAACCTTAGTTGGCATGTTTTGGAGGCCCTCGTTCATGTTTACTTCAATATGTTGTGGGAAAACAAATATAAAGGTCTTATTCAATGATCTGTGACTTATTCTTGGCTTGCCCGTATGTTATTATTTTTCACCAAGTGTGTCTGAGGTTATCCAGGCAGGAAAAGAAAATTTTCTCACACATTGGTAGTTGATACATAGAAGAGAAACTTACATACCTCGGGATATTTGATGTTACTGGTCCACCTCACCTTCTTCCCACATATGTTCATGATAAGCTATTTCTTGGGGAAACATGCTATCAAACTACTATTCAAGTCTTTAATGCCTCATTGATTAAGGATAAGAAGAGGACCTACATTCCTTATGGTTTTCAGCTTGGATATTATTTTGTTAAATATACTAACAAGCCAAGAAAGAGGGTTTAAGTCATCTAGAATATAGGTTTGGTACTGGAAGGTATACGAGACATGACCCCAATGGTTTGGTTCCCAAACATGTTGATCAAGTTGCATACAACTGGCCATATCCTCATGAAAAGTGGCAAGAAGAAACATTTACTGATATGCACAACATTGGGTCCAAGTGTCAGAAAGGAAGGCCACCCCTGGTCTCACAGTTTTCATATCTCTATCTTTAGATGAACATGTGGAGGTAATAAGCCAAGTAGTAGCCACTAAGAGAGAATCAGAAGAAGCTAGAATATCTAAAGAGATATGGTTGAAAGAGGAAGCATAGAACTAAGACATCCAAGAAGAACAAAACATAGCACTACAAGAACAAGAGAATCGGTGCAAAACTAAGTAAGAATTGCATAAATATTCAAACACTAGAGCAATGGTTAGCCTACCACAAATATTGGGAAAATATCAATCAAACGATAGTCGATCTCCAGTTGCTAAGTTTTGGTTCACCAAAGGATTTTTGACAGTTTGAATAAGTGATGTTATAATTCTAGTAAGTTGTTCAAAAACATGAAGATGACATCAAAGGTAAATCTGCAGTAGAGTGTGGCCACTTACAGAAAATTTTGGTCACTGAAGTCAAGATAGTCGATATCCTAGAGATGTTGATTTCGAAAATAAAGAAATACACCTAGCACTTCAAAGAAAGAAAAGAAACCCTCGGTTTTCCGATGGACCGACATGATTTTTCCTACAATCGTGTGTGTGATTAATTATTTGCACAATGGGCCACCTATGATGGTGGGCATGCAACTACTAAATCACCTAGTCCACATGAGTCATCTTTACATGAAAGTTTTGTTCAGTTATTTCAATTTTATCCTATTCTAATTTTACTATTTTTAGTCATTAAATTTTCAATAAATAGAGGCATCGACCTCTTGCATAAGGGTCGGTGGAATGTAGAAGAAATTCTAGACTATTCTAGCTGAGAACTATTTTGAAGCATAATTCAAAATCTATGTATGATCCAAGGCATTTTACTGAATTCTCGTGTTATTTTTCTTGTATTGTGGATTATTATTCAAACAACTTAATATGTCAGGTGTTTCTAGTAAGAATTTTGAACGCAATTAATATTACTCTTTATACTTGAATAAATTTCTAGAATATTCAATAAATGATTATTGGTATCAGTGGTTGATATGTTGTAGGATTACTTATGAGTATCTCATGTTTAATTTTATTTCTTTATGTTAATTAAGTTAGTTCTTTCCTTAATCTTATTTGACTGGAAAGCTCCGAGTAGAATTATTTCTTCAAGTTTCTATAACATCAGATAGGTTTTATTGACTATGGTTACATGTTGCCCTTTATCATAGATTTCTTTCAGTTATTAAACCATTTTATTTTTTCCACTTATATAAACAAAATAATCATAAACAAAACATAGACAAGAAAATATTTAAACAAACTATTAAACCCCATCAAATGGGTTTCAGATAGTAACATTGAGGATCATTCCATGTCAAACATGGAGGAGTCTAATTGGGCCTCATCCTTGGGTTTGATCCCTACTTTTGAACATTGGGAATCCAACCACCTCAAAACATCCCTTAAGGACCCATCTCCAAATAGTAAGAGATCATCAACAAACATCAGATGAATAGAAAATTTTAAGTATCCATACTTGTTTTCAAGTGTATAAACCTTGGTGAATCTTAGTAAGCCTTGAAATGTCAACTATAAAATATTTGGTGATTCTTTTGTAAAAATATTCAAATTTATAAGGATTTTATATACTTTCAAGAAATTTTTAGTAATTTTTAAAGTAAAATAATTTTATCCTATAGAATTTGGGTGGATCATTTTTAGAATAAATGGAAATTGGTGGATCTTTTTCAAGAGAAAAACATGGAAAATTATCCCATGGGTGAAATTTATTCCCTAAAATTTTCCCTACATGTGATGGATTCATAAAAAATGGCAATAAGACAAGTCCACTAGATGTCCACTCAAATGGAAGAAAGAACAATTTAAAAACTTGATGGTCTCACTAAATTCTTATAAAAAAAACTCCACCACTCAACACACAGCCCAACACATCCCTAAATGTACTCAGCCACCAATTGTACGACTTCAAGGAGATGAGAGGTGACCTTCCTAGATCGTGTATGGACCATATAGCTTGTGTATATACCCTAAATCTCCTTCAATTATTGCGTACACCTTGTTGAAGAGGTGTGTGCTCTGTATGACTATGGGGATGAAGCTTGAGTTGTGTAAGGATTCAAAAACTACCAATTTTTTTGCAAGACAAAATTAGTAATTAATAGAAAAGTACAACAACCAAGTAATGGAAGCCATAGATCATTAATTTTAGAGTGAATCAAATGGTGGGAAATACAAAGCTATTGGTGTTCTTCATTTTCTCATGGAGAATGAAAATGTGAAGTAAAACACAGAGTTACAGTGTAGAATGAATCCTCACATAATTAAATGCATGAATGATTTTACACCCAACCATAGGTATTCGATGAGAATACCACCTCAAAGTCAGGCTATGAGGCCACCAGGGCGAATGGAGTCATCTCACAAGGTCCCATCTCTCTAAACCTAACATGATTACCTTTATTACTCAACCAACAATTTATATTAGAGCGCTCAAGGAATATTTTCCTTCCCTCTATCTAGCAATGGCACTCTCTGTATTTGCACTACATAGCACTAGGGAAAACATACCCCCTTCTCTATGTCACAATCCCTCGGGGATATTTGAAGACCTTCCTTTATTTTCTACCCGATCTCTTAGCAATCATCCCCTTTATTTATTTCTCTAAGTGTATGTGCAAACAGAGTCCATCTACAACTTTCTATATCCATCCTCAAGTTTACCGTTCTCTACCCTAGTCTCTTCTGTTTATTTTCTTGAGTGGGTTCTAGTGGTAATTGTGAATAGTACCTAATGCATGTACATAGTGTGGCCTTCCAATGGTAGAGTCCTAATGATGTATGGCTCAAATGAATGATGATGACAAAAATGGAAGGGATTCAGGATGGAAAATTTTCTGAAAAGGGTACTACATAGGATATTCACCCCTTTCTATAATAATTGTACTCACCCCACTCATAACTATGTGAGAAGGATTTCCCCACCAACCTCTTACTTGTAGTCAATGATTGGGTAAATGATCCAAATGAAGGTGGATTCCTTCATTTAAGACACATGATGGAAAAGAAATGAAGTCTAAGTTTGACACTTGAAAACATAGGATTCACTTCTCTTAGTTTCCCTCTCCTCTTCCCATATGGTGGAATCATAGCCCCTCTGATGCTCTACACAACCAATTAGGACCATTTTATATCATATTGCAACAAGCATATTTACATAGTTTGAATACATCATGACAAGCCTAACTTATGGTCCATAGAAGTATATTTCCATGGTACATGCCTTTGAAATCATTAGTCAAGCCTTGCCCTTGAGCTCTACACTTGGAATCAATAGTAGCATATTTGCATCATTTACATTATTTGATTCATTACAATCAAGGGTTAAAACAAAGACATTACACTCACCATATAAACATCATATATTTTTAGACCTAATTTTACATGACTTGAACTTATCTATGACTTTTCCACATAATTTTTTTCTCAACATGTGTCTTAACCATTAATGATATCAAATAAGCTCTTAATATTTTTTTACTTTCCATCCATTGGATATACATATTCAAAACCATTTTACATGTAAACATCCTTCTTAATTTTCAATATAATTTCATCTAAATCGAAAGATTTGAAAAAATTCTACAACATGAAACTCCATTATATCTAATATTTTTAACCTTATAGCCTCAAAAAGACCACACTTAAAAAAAAAAAAAGACATAATGCTATGGATAAATCTAGCCTACAGATAGGCCAAATATGCCCTTGATCCAAGACAAGTGGAGGAGCTAGATTCCTATATAGTTTTTCCTAGATCTATTATATTTGTTTCCTTTTACACTGAGGGAAAGGATGGCATACCTTTTGATTGAAGGTTTTCTTCGTGTGTCTGGCTGATACAACTCTCGAGATCTTAGCTCCAGCTCATGCGATATTCTTCCTGCACACAAGCAACAAACAAATACCAACATACAACTCCTACAAGTGTTAGGAAATTCAAATATAATCTAGATCTATTCTGATCTACTCAAGGAGAGACCAAATCTACCTTCTACAATTGAATTCAACAATGTGGATAGGGGGGAACCATATATCTATATTCATAAATAAGTAGCATTACATCAATTAGATCAACATACCTTGAGTCATGAAAGATGCATTCCTCCTAGTTCCAGGTTCTTGATGCTCTTCCTTATCCTCGTGAGCTTCTCTCTCCATTTTGGCAACATAACCACTCTCAAACTCTTCTCCCCCATCTCCTTGATTTGGCCTCTTCTTATAGGATTTTCGAAGAGATTGGAGATAGGCTTCATGACATGTGAATTAGGTTGTTACAAGTCATGGTTAGCTTGATGGCATGTGAAATAAGCAATTACAAGTCATAGATAGGCTTGATCGCATGTGAAGTAAGCAATTACAAGTCATGCACAATTTTCATGCTTAATTATGAGTTTTTGTCAACCTATTATGAACTTTTTCTCTATCATGAACTTTTTGCTCAAGTTCCATGCTCAATTATGAGCTTTTTCCAACTCACTATGAACTTTCTTTTCAATTATGAGTTTATTCTTAATTATGAAATAATTTTTGTTTCATAATTATGAAATTGTTACAAAAATAATCATTTCCTTATAATAATTATGAGAATTCTACTCAATTATGTAATTCTAACCTCATAACATTTAATAACATACTTACATAACAAAATACAAGTATAACACATAATGTATTAAGTCACTAAATAAAATAAAGCATAACAAAAAAAAATGTAAATCCATTTTTTAAAGGATTGAGAAATATATATTTAAAGGTTTTTATATATCTTTCTACTTAAAAAGTCTGAAATTAAAATTGATCTATATCAATAATTAAAAGTGTTTATTTTATATCATTCAAAACATAATAGAAAAAGTAGAAAAAATAAAAATGTGATTAAATTCTAATTTCAATGATGATTTTAACACAATAATAATAGAAAAAATAAAAATGTATATATCATTAAAAATAAAAAAATTGTGTCTAGACATACTCAATTAATACTGTACTAGTGTAAAATAAATAAAAAACAATAATTTGGATTTTTTTCAAAATAACCTATCTCAATAATTTGGAATTTTTTCAAAATAACATATCTCAATAATTTGATCTATGGAATGAGACGAGACCAAGAAGAATTCGTAAAACTAGTTAGCTAAGGACTTGGGGTAGACTAATTATAGGATAAATACTCAAGATCTAACTAACATAGAATTTTCTAATCATATTGATTGCCATTAAATTAATACATAAATTTATAAATATCAACGTCATGAAAAGTGAGGATGTTTTAAAAAAACAAGGAAAGAGAAGGTCCACATCAACTCCACCTACCATCGCTTTGGCCTTTACAATTTGTCCTTTCGATTTTACCATGTGTTGCCTTCATATCTAATGTGGTGAAATATACAATGTAAAATAAAGATAATCATGTGAGATTACTTATTACAAACATGTTTAGCACATTAATATATTATTTTATAGGTCTTTGAGGTGTAGAATAGTTGGTGACGGAGTGTGTTGTTAAGGTATTTCCCGATGTTAAAGTCATTGGTTCGAAACCTTCGGGGATAAAAAAATCCAACCATGTTAAAAGTTGGTGTGGCTCAGGCCAGGTGCAATCCCCAGGTAATTTTGATGACTTAGATGCCCCTGAGTCGCGGTTTCTTAGCCACAGGTTAGTCCCACATGCCATGGACAAACTAAAAAAAAACATATTATTCCATAGGAATAGAAACTTTGTGATTAAATTCAAATGATCAACTTACTTCTAAAAAAAATTCATCTAATATTACTAAACAAAATTTTCAAATGGGTAAAAAATAATTTTCTCATCCAATATTACTAAAAAAAAAAAAAAGTTATTTTTTAAAAAAAATATTGTTATTCTATAATAAAATGAAACACTTGGCCACTTCTAATATTATGTCCTTCAAATCATTAGTGTTAAGTTTAAATAAAGGATATGAGTGTGATAGTAATGGAATATAATGAAAAACCATGTTGTGGCCTCTACTCCTATGATGTGATGCAAAGCAATATAATGTAACATAATGATAATTGCACAAAAAGTGTTATTGTCGAAAATCTTTGTAAGCTTTGTGTACATTGATTTGAATGAATTTTTGTGCACGTTGATTTGAATGGCAGTAGGTGAAGTACAATAAGTGTCAATGTCATGTGGTAGAAAAATATGATTATGTTGTATCACTATTGTATAATATGACATAACATGGTGTATACATTCAGTATACCCACATGATATTTAATTTGCATGAAAAGTATTTCTTCTTGTCTCGCTTCTCCAAGCCTAAGCAGTTGTTTAGGTATTTTGTGTGTTGGTTTATATGTAGTTGTTTAGATATATACGTTGCAAATCCAAATATATAAAAGATGGCAATACAAGAATTTATTTGTAGTTGTTATTAATAAACTAATTCAAAAACAAATAATAATTGGTGGCAAATGATTTACAAAATTAAACACAACACTTATGTTATAAAAACAATGGCCTTCTTGTTAATGTTGCCTATAATTTAGGATGTTTGATAGCCAATGACAAATGATACTAATATCATGACCTCGATATCCTCGATCTTGAACGTGGCAAGCCTAGACGTGCATGCACATTTTATAGCCAATGAAAAATGATATTAAAGTCACCAGTCCTACCTAGATATCATTGGTCTTGAACGTGGCAAGCCTGGACATGCATGCTTCATATAGGTACCCCAAAAATTCTTGATCTTAGTTTGTTCTCCCCTACAACTATGAGGCAATGGAAGACCATTTATAAGCACCAGAAAAATAAATAAATTACACCAAGGATTTCTCGAGTTACTTGTTTCCTAAAATTGCATGCAACTCAATAGCAGTCTGCCCTTCTTCTTGTGTAAATGAACCTCGCTTGATATTAGGTCTCAAATAAATTGTCCACTGTAGCTAACAACTCTTACCACAAGGAAGAAGCCCTACAAATTACAAACAGAAACAGATATATACATATATTATACATATTAACAAATACATCTGGTGGTTTCAATATAGTCAATGTTTTGTTGAACCGTCATATTTTTTAAAGTGGAATCATTGAAGAGATTGTAGTAATTCACATCCACTACAGTGCGGGATAACTTGTTGTTGATTTGAAACAACTTTGTTATGACCCAAGAGGGGCATATATATGGCTAAATGTATATGATATGATCCCAATGGGGAGCATATAGGGGCCTAAATGTACATGTAATGTGTAAATACATATGTAATAGGGTCGGCCTAGTGATAAATGGGCATCATGTGCAAGTGTGAATAACTATATATAAGAGATCATGTATTCATTATTTAGAGGTGAATTGGGAAGTATGAAAATTATTTGGTTATTTGGAGGGGATTACCCTATTCTTTAAGGAGTTATTGTGTAACTTATCTATATTGGAATTGTGTTCCACGTTGATATTTTGTACATGGTGTGTACTTCTGTTATTTTTTTATATTTTGAGCATTTTGGATCATAACATTTGGTATCAGAGCTCAAGGTCTTGGGGTTTCGTTGATGCATATGAGACACCTTGGAATTTTAGCTATAATTTTTTTTCTACAACGTTTCAAAAGGAACCCCTTGGAGGATATTTATTAGACGAATCAAGGTACGTGGGGTTCAAATTTCAGCTCCTGAGGCCTTACAATTTCGGAGCTATAGCATGTGTAATATAGGGTTATAGAATCATCCTGAATTTATTCATCGTGGAATTTTTGCTATAACATTTTTTCTGTAACATTTCAGACCCTGAAATCTAGAGGATATTTATAGAAATTATCAATCTAGCTGTGATAAAAATTTCAGCTTCTGGGTCATCCTACTTTTGTAGATACACCCTGTGTAATATAGGGTAACTGACTAGTCCTATTGACTAGTCTCAAACATGTGTTCCGAGTAAAACAGCCATAACTTCTTCATAGAGAATCCAAATTGAGTGAGACAAATTGCATTGAATAATGGACAGTACATAGTATTTCTTTTAAAATTTTCATAATTTTATATCAATTATTGTGCACGGGGCACGTTGTACAAGTTCTCTCTCCTGGAAAGGTAAAAAATCAGAAAGGTGTGGGGAAGTTACCATTACTTCCACTTGGCACATCAAATATTGGTCAGACTTGTGGAATTGTAGAGAATAAATTTCAGAGTACTATAGGTCGCAATTTCATATAACAAGGGCCTAAATTGAAAATATACATCATAAGTAAGGTCGACCAGGAGGATAGACTCCAAATCAGGGTTTCAAAGGTATGTTCACTTAAAACTATCATAAATTTTGATTGGAATGTTTGATTGAGATGATTCAAAATCCATTCGAAAGATAACACATAGAAGAGCGTATTGGAACAAGTATTACAACTATTTGAGATCTTTATCCTTAATATATTGAGGTTTTGATTTGAGGGTTGGGATTAGACCTCAATTAAGAATCAATAGAAATACCTAAATTTACAGGAGATGAAGATAAAGATGAAATCAATCCTATGGAATGGTTGAGCCTAGTAAAAGAATATAATATGACTTATACGGGCAAGAGATTATTTTTTTTATGAAGCTTGGAAGTGGTGGATGAGTGTTGATCAAAATACTAGATGGCACTGCACATGGGAAGAATTTGAAAAACTCTTCTCAGATAAATGGATTAGGGATACAAAAATCAAGGAATTGTATAGAATTCAAGATGAATTAAAAGAAGCAAAGGAAGATATTAAGAAGAAGGGTGATGAGTTATCTAAGATATGATCCCTTAATGAATCACTCATTAAGGATGTTAAGAACTTAAAGCAAGAAAATAATAGTAAATCAAAGTGGGAAAATGATGAGTAAAGGGAATATTTGAAAAAGAAAGATGAAGAGATATGTAGATTATGAAACCATAATAAAAACTATTGGATGAGGTCAAGAGATTGAAAGAAGAAAAGAAGAATTGTCAAAATCAAGAAGAAAGAAGGATCTTGGATGAAGAATATACCAAAAGACTAAAAGATGAAATTTGCATGAAGGTTGAGGAATCCTTAAATACTAATGAGGTAAAATCAGAAATACAAGCCAAAATTGAAGAATGACGTCAAAATTTGTTATGGGATCACATTCCAGCTTCAAAAGGAGAAAGAAGACAAGATTCAAGAAGGTCAACAGAAGATACTTGAAGAAGTTGAACTCCATCTAGAGGATGTACATGCCAAATATGATGGTATTATCTCGAAGGCTAGAGTAATAAAAGACCAAGAAAATATGATCGAGGATTCCATTGTCATTGAAAATAAGATAGATGAAATTTATGTGCAGAGTGAAGGAAGACCATCAAATGTGAAACTGTATCAACACCCTCATTACCAAGAAACATTTCAAGGAAGGCAAGAATGACAATATCAACATTATGAAGGAAGAAGGTGGGATACTTGTCAATATTCATGGAACAAGACATCACCAAACTACTCTTAAACAAGCTATTATCAGAGACCAACAACGACTACAAATTGGAGAATCTTCAACAAAAATACATGGAATCAAAGGAAAGAAAATCATTCAACAACTAGACACCAAGGATTAAGACCAAAAAGAATTGATTTTAGATGGATAGATCATCAACAATGGAATGAAGAAAGAAGGAACATAAGAAAGTCATATTACTTGGTTTCATCACATGTGAAGCATTTAAATGCAAAGCTTTGAGAACAAAGATTTTTGAAGGAGGGTACTATGTTATGACTCAAGAGGGGCATATATATGGCTAAATGTATATGATATGACCCCAATCGGGGGAATATAGGGGCCTAAATGTACATGTAATGTGTAAATACATATGTAATAGGGTCGGTCTAGTGATAAAGGGGTCTCATGTGCAAGTGTGAATAGCTATATATAAGAGATCATGTATTCATTATTTAGAGGTGAATTGGGAAGTATGAAAGGTATTTGTTTATCGGAGGGGGTTACTCTATTCTTTAATGAGTTATTGTGTAACTTATCTATATTGAAGTTGTGTTCCATGTTGACATTATGTACATGGTGTGTACTTCTGTTATTTTTTAATATTTTGAGCATTTTGGATCATAACAAACTCTTTCGGATTAGCAAGGTTGATTATGTTGCACATGAACACATAGGTCAAGGAAGAATACCTTGGAATGATGTTGTAACCTTATGTATAGTAAGAAGGAACATTGGTCAAATTTATTGCAGGTCACTGCAGCTCATTCAACAGCTCAATGCCCAAAAGGGTGGGGTGTGAAGCATATCTTTCAATGATAAAAACAATTTTTAATTTTCTATAAACCTGCTTTATTGAAAATAAAAAGGGGTTTTCCTTACCATATTTATTTAAAAAAAAAAACTATTTTATATGTCATTTTTTTAAGATCTAATAACTATGTTATATGTCAATCTTTTAATATATCAAAACCTAATTGGAGATAATGAAAATATCTACTAAACCATGAATTGGTTGTACTGAGAAGCAAGAAAATTCAATGGTGGATAAACTCATGTCAATGTTCTTTTGTGAATCATCACATTCTATAAAATTTTCTTTGTTATCATTGCACTATCACCGTTTTGTGAGCATGGAGCAATGTGGAGATCAATAATAACCTTAATTACATGATTCTTGTAATATGGTTCCACAAATTTAAGCAGCATGTGGTTTATTGTCTTGGCTTCTATTTGTTTTATATTCATAGGATTAAAAAAAAATCAGGATGAAGGGTAGTTTACACTTATTGTGCCTACAAGAAAGATTTGTCAATACATGCTAGATATTCTCCAACAAAAGGAGAAAAGGATTCTCTTAGCACTTATCCCTTGCTTGGACAAGAAAACAAAAGCATCTTCCCTAATGAAAGTGCTTCGATGTTCCTGAGAGAGCAGAGTGTAAAATCATGAGAAACCCCAATGGGTACTGTATCTTAACAGAACAGCATAAGAGGTCTACTAAGGTTTACTTTCAAGACTCGGGAAGCTCTCTTGGATCCATAACCATTTGAGATTTGGAACTATCCCTGCATCTGTCTTGTGAATCTCATATTGAAATTTGTAGCATTATTATCGTCCCAAGCATGCTCCCCTTTGAAATCGACAATCAACTAATCTTTAGATTGGGCTTGCATGTGTTGAATGTGACCACAAAACTTGACGCCCATTATCATTATCAGTGGTTTGTATCGCATTTGTTAACGGTATACATCAATGACCGATACTCAAACATTGTCTCACTTTGTTCAACTTCAACACATATATTCGCATAGTGCATACGCGTACCACGGTGATTGGGTGAAGACCTCAGGAATGTAGTAGCATCACCTCTTTTTATGTTGTTTCTCGGGCTGTGTTTGGTACTCATGAAGGATCAGTTTTCCATCTCTTGCCCCAAATATGCTTCATTGATTCTCATAAATAGATCCATTGTGTATATGTTCATGGCTATGAACTCTATTTGACATGGATCCACTGTGTATCTCTTTCATGGCCATGATCACTGCTATATATACATCTTACATGGATCCGCAATGTACTTGATTGGTAGCCATGCTTATCATCATACCTGAGCATGGGTATGCCTACCTTGGGAATCGATTTGTTCTAACTTGTTTTGGTGTTGGTTATTGTTCTTACATTGAATTCTAGATACCTTCACCCCTGAGTAACTACTCTTGAAGACTTATAATTTATTTTAGCCATTAGTTGCTCTTCTAACCTCACACATTAGGGGGCATCTGTTATAGAATCAAATGACACCTCTAAAGATTGGATGCTCTTGTTGGCTTTATCCCTATCCTCCTTACAAACAATCATTCCTCATACCTCCTTAATACCTTCTAAAAACCAATTTTTCAAGGATATACGCACCCTAATAGTTATGCTACCCACGTGCACATGAGCTACTTAAGGGACACCTGTGTACTGCTAATAAATGTTCAAAACAATATAAGTATGCCCAAATTAATGATGAGTTACGGGATTTTTTAGTTGTCTAACTCCTTTTTCCCATACGCAATTGTCTCTAACCGACTAAAGACTGCATAAAAGGAACATTTTCCTCATGGAGAAAGGTAATGATACTTTGCACATTCAAGCAAGCACTCATTTGACTATTCATGTTGAGTCTGTAAGCCCATTTTATCCATGTTGCTATTGATTCCTTGGCCTAGAAATCCTTGTTTCTAGCTTCCATCTGATCACCAATATTATCTTTCCAAGAGTGTCTCTTTATACCCTCTTTGGACCTATGGTGACTTCACTGTCAGGAAAATCCTTATAGCAGGAGCTTGGGTGGACGAATATGGGATCTCTTTCGACAAGGTTGCGCCGCATTAAGCAGGTATAAGTTGTAACCACCTTGTTGTTTTTCATTGATAATATAGAAAACCCGTTCCTTCAAAGTACCTTGTGTTATTGTTGTTCATATTTTCAATATTTTTGCATACATTTCAGTATAATACTAATTGCTTTGTTCTTTTCCGTTATTTTACATAGAACTAACAGGTAGTTATTACTATAACTACCTCTCCATGTGGATATATTTGTTCAAGGTTTTTGCAGGTTGAGGAGAAACCATTGGGAAGGAGAGAAAGGACTTTGTCAGTCAAGAACAACATCGAACATTGAGATCCTGGTGAATCGGTTTTCTGCTTTTTCAATAAGTTAGTTATTCTTGTGAAATTTGGTTATTTTATCTTAGTTTGGTATTCTATTTGGAATGTACTTTATATATGGTCATAGGTATGTTGCAGTATAGTCCACTACTGTAGGGGACTTTCCCCAAAATTAGAGAGGGATGCGGGTAAAGAAGCAGGTAGATGCTTATTGCAACATTTTCTTAGGCATACAGAGGTAAGATAAATAATTGGCTAAGAAGTACTTAGTTTGTGCAATTGTATTTGGAGTATGAGGGATGTTGGTAATGAAACAAGTTGATTTTCATAGTGTCACATACTCGAGCATACAACTGTAATTATTTTTATGGAGTTGGATTTTATTATATATGTAAATGGGCATATGGTTCTAAGGCCTATTTAGGCATGTGTGCCCCTAGTTTTATGGTTCACTGGTATAAATTATAGACATAGACTTACGTGATATGGGCATGTTGTATTCCAAAAAACCCAGTTAATAAACTTTGAGGGGGTTATGTGTTTATCCCAAGTCAAGTTTAAAGTGGGGGGATTTTGGGTTAATCTTGACTTAGTCATAGAGTAGTTAGGATAACCTTGATACAATTAATGATAGGTTTACCATTCATGGTTTATGGGCCCATGGTATTGGGTCACCCATGGTATTACATATGATGAATCCTCTTTAATGGCTTGGAATACCCCATTGTGAGATGCCTCATGTTGGCTCATAGAGTCTTGGGTGGATGGTGTAGTATTAATTGTATGATGTATCATAATGTAGGCCAAGAAAGAATGAGCTTGCTGCTCATCACTCTCGTTAAGAGCAATACTCTAAAAGTGTATTGCAATGATTGTTAGTTGTTGATGAATACATTAAGCTTGATTTCGAGTGTAGGGTTTTTCTCCAATAATGGTTTTCCCTAGGAAATCTTGTGGTTGATGGTTTGTTGTTTATTTTATTTTTTTACAATTGCTCCATTTTAAACTTTTTCTACACATTCTTCTCTCATGGATTAGTGTAGGAATTGTATTATGCATATCTACTTCCTTTCAACAAAATGGCAATGCTTTGAACCATAAGACAACCATGAATGCTTAAAACACTAAATGCCAAAACGATGAGAGGAATAATTAAGAAATAGTTCAAGATTTAATTTGGTGGCATGAATTACCACTCAATTCACCATCAAATGCACATACTCATGCCCAACAAATATCACACATCCAACCTTGAACTTGTGTGACCCCTAGATAAATAAGAACATTGTGTCAATACACGTATAGCATGTACAACCTATGTATGGCCTCCAAAATATACCTAGACATCATACGGTCATGGGAAAGAAACTGGGGATGTGTATGGTAGTGAAGAATACAACCATTGTTGTGTATGCTTTAATAATCATTGAATCTGCTAGTAAAATTAGAAACTTGGCTAAAATAATGCAACGGTCAATTAATGGTAGCCATAGATCTCTCATCACAAAGTACATTAAACAATTACCAACTCATATATGTTGGCATTCACCAATTTATAATGGAGAATCAAATTTTGAGTAACTAACAATGTTATAGCTTAGAAATCACCATTAAACCACTAATATGACTATAGGGGACATCTTTAATACAGAGGAAACACCAAATAACTCACACATAGATTTTCTTCCCACAAACATAGAGAAATATTCAAACCATTCAAGACACAATGGATGCCATGTTTACCTTGGAAACCCAAATAGGAAAAGAAGCATTCAAATGGTCACTTATTCTTTATTTCGATAATCTTTGATTACAATGCAACTCGTGGCTCCTATGCATCCTCCTCTCTTGGTCAACAAAAGCCAAAAATCCCTTTGTGATTCAAGTTACAAGAATATATAGAAGAGTTGGGAAGTAATGGGAAGGCCAAGAGATTGACCTTTCATTTCCCATTCATCTCTTTATTTTCCTCTCCTATTTCCTTTTTTCTTTTACATTTAATTCTTTTCTCATTTTCTTTCATTTATTTTTTACAAAACTTCCATTGTATTTTCCTTTTTATCTAACCTTCATTAATTTTTGAATTGCACTTGTAAGTATTGAGTATTACAACTATTCACTTGTGTTTGGATCCATTTTATATCAATAACAACTTCAACTTCAACAGGTTCCATAACAATTTCAACTTCAATGGGATCCATAGAAATATCAATTCCAGTTAAATCTATAGCAACATTGATTCCAGCTAGATCTATACCAACATCGATTCCAACTATAACCATAGCCACATCTTCAAACCCTCTTTTTTATATCATTAACACCACCTTCATGCAAAGCAGAAGGTGGGCATTTTGTTGCTATCTTACTACATACTCTGCATTTTACCTCAAGCTACTCCTTAATGGATTGAATCAAAGTATACATGGTTAGTTTGGGCATCAAATGTTTTTTTTCTTTATGTATGGTATCTAATTTCTATAATAACCCTTTATTTACTCTTCTCAACTTTTTATTAATCCTAAATAAATTAGAATAAGAAGGCCTATTTTCCTTAAAATGATTCACATGAAAATGCTTGCCAAAAAAAAAATTGATTTTCCTCTTTTTCTTATAAGGTCAATTTTTTGCAGTGGCGGCCTTTGTCTCAACAACTTATGTAGTAATGCTTACCCTAGGTCTTATGTTCTTCTTACCAGATTGAGATTTTCTAGCAATTTCTTTTGTGGAAATGGATTCTGCAGTAATGCATGCACATTTGAAGCCTTCATGTTTTGTAGCCATCTTATTTTGCCCTGTTTTCATCCCACCAAAGATGTTACCTCCTCATTTTCCACCTCTTCTTGGCCCCCTTCTGCTACTTATTCTAGTCCACACTCGGCAACAAATTGTTCCCAAGTTTGATCATCCTAATAAAGAGCGTCCATGAATAATAATTTAATCAACCCATAGTGAGATATCCTTTCAAGATGTCAGTGTTGTTTTGACCTCCTCACCATTAACTGCAAAGATCTCAATAAGAAGAAAGGGCCATTGATAAGGTGATAATGTCACAAATTGAAATAATCTTGAAGTGCTATATGAAAAGTAGATTGTGTTTACCCTTGTAAGTGAGATAGTTTTAGATATAGAAGGCAATTCCATACCATGGATGGCTCAAGGATGTCAACTTAGCACATTTCCCTATGCTTTCAACAGTCTCATTACCCACTATAAAATCCAAATGTTCACCATTGTCCATAGTCCATCGCTCAAACCAGCATTCACCTTCCATAGACCTCTAAGATTATTTATTTTATGAATAAACTATGAAGGCCTCATACCAAAGCTAGGGATTCTTGAAATGTTCGTGCAAATTTAGAGGTTGCCCATATCAAATCCCTAAAGGTACTCAAAATAGGTCAACTAGCATGTTTCTCATAAAATCCTTATCTCTTTTGTGTTGCTTTGAAAAATACTAGCTCATGGTGCATAGCCAACCCTCCCATGGTTAGAGAAGAGACTGTTGATACTCACTAGAGAGATGACATATACTTGCTTGTGATAAATTTCAATGGCAATAACAAATGCAAGATGGAAAGGAACATCAAAGAGGGTGGAAAATAAGAAATAATGACCTTGGTTTAGAAAGAATGGTGGCACATGTGAGAGTCAAAATTGCCTAGATACAATAATATTTGTAATGATGATGGTGTTAGCTCAAAGTATAGTGACAAGGATGTGAGAAGTGACAAGAATTGATGCCATATTGATCGTACAAGACATGATATGGACAAAAAAGATAGTGTGGGAATTAATTTGTGCTTGTCACACGAAAGGTGACAGTGACATAAAATGGTGTGCCCCCCAAACAGAATCATCCTCAAAAAAAGTGTCGATATGGCTAGGCAAACTAAAAATATAGGAGTAGTTATGGATTAAGGTAGAATGGCCACCAAAAATTCATTGTACAAAAAAGATGGTGCATATCAAGGAAAGGACACATGTGGCATCTTTAAATGGCAGTGATAGGTGTGAAAATATTTGAATTACTCTTTGAAATATTCCATATCCATTGAAATGGATTAGTAGGAACTAAATTTCTAAGTGACTAGAAAACATGATTTTATAGCCACTCACAACAATTCAGTAGCAACATTGGAAAATATAATTGTGGAACCCTACAATTAAGTACTAATAGAAAAAATAAATGGTTATGATAAACAGTTGTAAATGAAATTTATTCCTCTTTTTCTCTTTTTACAGACCATGTCTCTCAACAAGATAATTCAAACAAGATCTATCTAATTGTGGCTAGAGATTTTTCACAATTAAAATTGTTTATCGCCTAGGAATGCCAACCATCTTTCCTCAAATTTGAATACTTTTTATTTTAAAAGTGTATATTTTAAATAACATAATACACGTGGGTAAAGTGAATTAGTGAAAGTGGAAGGAATTATCTAGGTAAGTCTCCAAGACTCGGGGAGACATTGGGCATTGTATGTGTTATTGGTTTCTATAATGTTCTTATAGAATAAAATTGCATTTTTACACTGGGAATAAAATTCACACTTTAGAGCCAGTTTGCAAGATTGACTCCTACTTTGTGAAAACCACACTTGTACAAAGGAATTTACACTTGCGTAAATGAAGTAATATTTGCATAAATGAAATAACAATTACTTTTCCTCAAATTGTCTAAGTTGTAACAATGTATTGTTTAGAACCTATTTCAGAAAATGGGGTTCTATAGCCATTGAAATCAAGATCTGTAGCATGTTGAAAACACTTTAGAAAATAGGGTTATGTAGCCATTAAAAATTGGGATCCATAGCATGTTGAAGATCAAAAATTTCATGCAATCACAACTTATTCAAAGAGCAGAGGTTAGAAAAAATAGAATTTGAAATTTATAGCCTTGGATTTTTTTAATTATCTTTCTTCTTTTTTTCTTCTAAAAAATCATGACATTGAACCCATGAGTACATTGAACTTTCATTTCCTAACCCCTAACCCCTTATAATCCCTAACCACACCAAAACCCTAACACCTATAAACTTTAACTCTATAATGCATCTAATTCTTCTAGCATCCAACCCTTATAGTCCATAACCCCTAACCCTTCTAGCCCTTGCAAAACATATAATACCTTATCCTTATCAATTTTAAAGCCCAAAAACCCTTAACCCTTTACCTTTATAACATATAAATCCTTAACTCTTATAACTCATAGTCCTTAAGACCTAACCCATGAAACCCTTATGACCTATAAATATTATAATTATTAACTCTAACCCCTAACTCTAGCCTTGGCCCATGAAACCTTTATAACCTCTAACTCTTATAATTATAAACTTCAATATACTATTTTTTATCCCTCTCCATTAGGAAACTGATGGTATTTTTCTTTTTCACTCTAAGGAAACCATAGCTGCAGTTTTCTCCTCATGGCCTCCTCAAGAAGGTATCCTAGCGAACCTCCGCAAGCAGGTATCCTAGCAAACCTCTGTCACCGCCGCCCCCCCACCCCTCTACTGATATCACATCTTTCTCCTCTTTGATCGCGGGCCTCCCCAAACATCCTAAGCAAGCATAATCGAAGTTTGTCAAAAAGTTGGATGACATTCCCTCCATCCCGATCCAAGCATGTTCGCGTTCGTTGGCCCTTCAATTCACTGAAAATGGCTTGGTGGGATAGTTCATGGGGTTGTTTCCTTTGCCTAGATCTATTTCCCTTTGGTTGGAAAAGAACTAGAAACCTCATCTTATAGGTAGAATGTCTCATTCCTTCTGCGGTAAGGGTTTTTTCTCCTTTTTATTTGAGAAAAAAGAGGATAGGTATCTCGTATTCAGAAGTGGGCCATATTTCATGGGTGCCTGAGGGGTTTATCTAAATAGATGGATGCCTTACTTCAATCTGGAGAATGATATTCCTTTGGCGGTCTCTGTTTGGGTCTGCCTCCCCTTTCTTCCTCTCCATTGTTGGAATGATGATACCCTCTTGGCCATAGGTAACATTTTGGGGACCTACATAGATCGGGCGGAACCTAAGGACAATCGTCAGGCTTGTGCTCGTATCTATGTTGAAGTGGATCTGGAAAAATGCCCCTCTGAAGCCATCAAACTCACCTTGGATAATTGGACATATCTGCAAGAATTAGACTATGAGAAATTTCCCTTTAAATGCAAAAGTTGCCATGAGTATGGGCATTTTGCTAAAATTTTCCTCAAGGCCCCTATGGAACATCCCCAAGAAGAGCATCTTGAGGCTTGGCAGCAGCCAAAATAAAGAATAAAAACTTGTCGACAAACCCCTCGGGTTGTCCAAGCTCTAGGTGTTGGAGCTCCCCTCAATCCAAACCCGACCTCATCAGCGAGAACTACCAAAAAAGGACTTATTTCTGGAAACCAATTTGAGATTTTGTCAAAAGAGGAAGAAGAACCAAAGGAAAATCCCATCCAATTCCCTCAGTCCTCCCTGGATTTGGGTGGAAAAAATCAAGATCCCCTTGTAGATCCTCTTGTAATCATCTTGGAGGAGCCCCTGGAAAACGCAAAAGAAGGGGAGGTAGAGGACAAATCCGAAGGGGAATCGGATAGAGACTCCTCCAACTTCCAATCAAAAAAAAAGGGAGGTTGAAAAACTCACAAAGAAGAGAAGAAGCAATTAGATGAGACATAGAGACATGAAAACAAAACATCCTAGATGCGCATACCAGGAAATTACTAAGACCAACTAGAAGTCAAAGTGGGTCCATCCCTCCGAAGGGAGGAAACCCTAAATCAACTTCCAAATGATGAAGATAGTCTCCTGGAAATGAAAGGGTCTTGGGAAGGAAAGAAAGAAAGAAATTACTTGTATATTAGTCCATAAGGAGATGCCCCAAGTCTTACTCATCCAGGAGACAAAAATGAAGGACATGGAGGCCCTTCACCAAAGTAGTCTTTTTTATGGAGATCTAGTAATGGAAAAGCGATAAGCTCCAGAGGACCTTCTAGAGGATTGTGCATATTGTGGGATGATCAATAGTTTATCTTGGTTAGCTAGTCATTCAATCTGAATTGGTTGTTGGTCTCTCTGCTTCACACTCCTTTAGGTAATACCTACAACATTGTGAATGTGTATATGCCTTCTCTTTTCAGGGATAAAGTAACTTTTTGGAACTCCCTAAATGTGCTTCTCCAAAGTCTGATCCCAACTCATATAATTGTGGTTGGGGACTTTAACACAACATTGCACATCACGGAGAAAAGGGGAGGATTGCTTTGGTGAGATGCCTCAATGGAATACATGGAATACCTCATCTAGTCGTGGGATCTGTTTGATGTTAAACCTCTAAGGGGTAGGTTCACCTAGTCAAATCGAATACAAGAGGAAGATCATATTGCATCCAGACTAGAGAGATTTTTAATTAGCAACAACAACCTGGAGGACTCGGTGGAATCCCTTTCTTATATTCTCACTTGGTCTGGATATGATCAGAGACCCATAACACTATAACTTTATTCATGAGACCCTTTAGGCCCAATCCCCTTCCTCTTTAATCCCCATTGGGCCCAAGACTCCCTATTTTTTGATCTGATGGTTGCTTCCCAGAGTTGTTGGATTCAAGGTTCTCTTGTTCACATTTGGCAGCAAAAGCTCAAACTTACAAAGCAATCCCTACAAAACTAGATCAAACAAAAATCATTGGCTGAGAAAAGATTAGTCCAAGAGATGGAAGGCAAAATGGAAGAAACAAGATTAAATATGGAGAGGAGCCCCATCTCCACCTCTATTATATAGGCCGAACAAGAGGATTTCATCAATTACTAGAAATTTATCAAAGAGGAGGAAGAGGATTGGTGTCTTAAATCCCACAGCCTTTGGCTACAGGCAGGGGATCGAACACAAATTTTTTCCATCTTCAGGCCAAGGCCCGGGTATGGAAAAATCGAATTACAAAATTGAAGGATGTGGTAGGAATATCTATCTCCAAACAGTCACAGCTAAAACAAGTTGCCCACTCTCATTATGAGGATTTGTATTCAGAAGAGGGAATAGGTGACCTAGAGGCATAGGAAAACCTTCTAGCAAACATCCCTGAACTCATAAATGGAGAAGACAATGAAAATCTTATTGGTCCAATGATGGAGGATGAGGTTCATGGTGTTCTCCAACAACAAAAATATGGATAAAGCCCTAGGACCTTATGGATTTTCTGTTCATTTCTACCTTATCTATTGGCATATCATTCAAAAAGATTTGGACTGCATGATCCAATATGTTCAAAAGTCTGTTAGGATGGGGAGTAGCACTAATTCCTCTTTTCTTGCTCTCATCCCTAAGGAGAAAAATCCCTCCTCTTTTGCTCACTTACGACCCATCTCCTTGTGTAATGTCTCCTATAAGATTATCACCAAAATCATAGCAAATAGAATCAATCCCCTCCTTCCCAAATTGATCTCGCCAAATCAAGGGGGTTTGTCGAAAAAAGGCAAATGATTAATAATATTTTGATCATCTAGGAGGCTATCCACTCTAGTAAAAAATAGGTGATAAGGGGATGATCATTAAACTTGACATGGCTAATGCCTTTGATAGGGTGTGGCATAGCTTTCTCTTCGCAGTCTTGTCTAGGTTTGGGTTTGAAGCGGATTTTCTCACTTGGATAGCGACATGTATTTGAGATCCCTGGATTGTACCAATGATTAATGGGAGGCATGCCTCCTTATTCAAAATTTCAAGGGGCCTGAGACAGGGGTGTCCCCTCTCTCTTCTCTTTTACATCCTTATGGATGATTATTTAAGAAAACAATTAGAGAAGGCCTGCATCTCTAAACAAAATCTCAAGCATCAAAATCACTCAAGGAGTCAACAGAATTAACCACTCACAGTTTGCAAACAACACTCTTCTCTTATGGGGGGATTCAACGATTATTGCCAAGATATTTAAGAAAAACCTGAGGCAAGAAGATAAACAAGCTAAAAATCCACATTTGTCTTTGGAATATATCGCACAGAATGGCCCTAAGCATTGCAGACATTCTCCAATTTCCCCTGTGTGAAAACAAGACTTCTTTTAAATATATGGGGATCTCAATCTACTCGCAAATCCTTTCTAGCCCTACATGGGTCCCATTCCTAGACAAGATCAAGACTGAATTCATGCAATGGGGTTCTCAATGGTTCAATCCTGCAAGGCGAGTAGTGCTAATCAAGGCGGCTCTCTCTACATTGTATGTGTTTCAATTCTCATCCCTTCTGGCTTCGATCAGTATCAAATCCTCTATAGCGCAAGAGATCAGTAATTTATTATGGAAAGGGGACAAGTCCAATACCAAAAGGATCCTGCTAGTAAATTGCAAATAGTTAGAGCACCCAAGTCTCATGGGGGCCTTGGCATTCTTGA
Organism: Picea engelmannii; assembly: GCA_009831015.1. Classification (NCBI taxonomy): domain Eukaryota; kingdom Viridiplantae; phylum Streptophyta; class Pinopsida; order Pinales; family Pinaceae; genus Picea; species Picea engelmannii. The sequence continues at coordinate 436,532 of ML787713.1, read as the reverse complement.
CCCTACATTAACAAATCTGGCCTTGGGAGAAAAAATTCTATGGTGTTTGGTCTCAGACAAAGCATATTAGTGGAAGAAATTCCTTTGGCATAAATATATTTCTTGGAACATTTTAAGATGCCTTGACTCTCCTTCTATCTTTGGGACAGGATCTCCAATTTGGAAACTGATGAAGGTTTATCTTCCTCTCGTCCATAGAAAATGCACCTGGGTGCCCGGGAATGGGAGAAAGATAAGAATTTGGACGGAAAACACAATGGGGAATCCCCCCCTATAGAAATATCTAATCCTTCATCCATTGGTTCACCAGTGCTTCTCTCAAAATATTCACACTTTAGAAAATATATCCATTTGGAGTCATTCGGGGGTTTGGAAAGGCTGGGATCTCGAAAATTTACCTATCCATCTTCGCGGGCTATTTCAAGAAGTTTGTCAAAAATTAGCGGGATGTGCTCCCTCCCACTGGATGGTTAAGGATTCTATAGGTTGGGGAAAATGTCTCTACTCAGTAAAATAGGGGTACGCCACCCTTATGTCCCAATTCCCTCTCCCCTCGAGGTCCTCTCTCTATGGTCGAGTATTTGGCGGACAGGCAGCTTACCCAAAGTTAATATTTTATGTTGGAATTTGGCACATGGGAAGGTATTGATGGGGGGGAACCTAAAGAGAAGGGGATTAATGGGGCCTTTCAGATGTGCTTTATGTTGTCAAGAGGAGGAATTTCTAGATCATTTGTTCCTAGACTGCCCATATGCAAGGAATGTTTGGTCCCAAACTCTTCTCACTCTTCGCCTGCTCATTAATTGGCCCTCTTCAATCACTTATCTATTCAATCGTTGGAGATCCTCTTATCAAGGTACTCTTAAAACCAAACTAACCCTCAAGCTGTATTTCCAGGATGTTCCAAAGCATGTTAGTTGGAAAATATGGCTTGCTTGAAACCGAAAAATCTTTTCATAGGTTTTGCATCCACCGGAATATGTAGCATGCAAGAGTAAATGGTTGTTGGTGGAACTTCTACTTCTAAAATGATACAAGATCTTGGGAATTGAAGCCTTATTAGCTGAGGAATATAATTGGTTGCAATCCTTACTCCCTCCTCTTGTAGATCCCCCTTATCCATTTCCCCCTCCCTCTACTTCCCATCATCATCCTAAGTGGCAGCTCCGACTTTCCAAGGAAGAATTTTCTTAGTGGCAGAAGAGACAGGACAAAAATATCTTGTACTTTGATGGGGCTTCAAAAGGAAACCCCAAAGTGGCAAGTGCGAGTGGGGTAATCCTTTCCCCAGGAGGGAACATGAGAATTTCCTTCTCTTGGAGTCTGGGAATGGCATCGAACAATCAGGGGAAAGCTTACGCAAGGATTGTGTTTAGCTCGACAAGAGAATATAGGTCCCCATACAATCCTAGGGGATTCGAAAATGATACTCAATATCCTGAGAAATCACTCTCTACCCATTGATATGAATCTCAAAAACATCTTCATCGGGATCTATGAAATATTGGATAACAGGCTGGACAACCACTTCTTCCATGTCCTAAGACACAAAAACACTCTTGCTGACACTCAAGAGAATCTAGCCACCCACAGGGTTGCCGGGTCTCTTCGCATAAATGACCAAGTCCTCCAACTCCCTATCCCCTAGCTCATGGTCGCAATGTTACCATTGAAGTTCAGCCCACCAGGGCCTTGGCATCTTTTTCGTCCATTCATTCATCATATGGGTCCTCCTTCTCTTTCCATATCACATCCCTCCATGTTCTTACCCTCTCATATATCCTTTTGTCTCATTCTGTGTAGAACATGGAGTTGTCGATTGATTAGAGAACGCGATAGTGGCAGTTAGAGGAAGACTTGGGGGTCATCTGTGTTGACGTAGAAGGTATGTGTAGACACTTTGTGCAACCAATGTCCACCATTGAAACTTCGGGAGTCTCAGAAGAAGCTTTGTCCCCAACGTCGCCTCAAATAGTTACAGACTTAAATCGGCCACCCGCACAAGAAGATATTGAAATGGGCAGGAAAGAGTCTTAAATTCCTAAGTTTTCTTATGGAATTTTTTTGTATATTGTGCCTCGGCACTTTCTATCGAATTTACAGTTCGAATGATAGTTGTCTTTGTAATAGAAGTAAGTTAATAGAGGTTGATTCAGACCACCTGATAACTGTGGAGCTTGTTTTTGAAAAATTAGCACAGGACTCTTTGGATTTTGTAACATCTATCACTATGTGTTTTCTCACAGATTTTAAATAATATAATTTCCCCAGTCTTTAATAAAAAAAAAAAAAACTTCAATATACTATATAAATCCTAATTATTATAACCCCTAACCATTATCCCAGATCTAAACCCCTATAACTCTTAACACTTATTATCATAGTGATTTATAAACCATAATATAAGTATGATCCTATTGAGATGATAGACAAGGGCTCAAATTATTGATTTGGCATTTCAGTAGATCTATGTTCTCCTCCTTATGGTCTTTTGTGTTTTAAGTTCTCTGGTATAGGTTTCTTTTAAAAAATCACTACAAAATTATATAGTGTAAATTTATTTTAAAACTAAATTTCATTATAGTGACATGTCACTATAAAATTCCATTAGGATAGGAGAAGAACAAAAGTATTAATGTCGAATGAAATTCCATTATAGGGAAATGTCACTATGAAATTCCATTGTAGAGATATGCACCACTATAGTAGAAGGTGAAACTTATTACAAGTTCATGGTTGTATTCAACAAGAGAAGGTCATTGTTTCTATTAACCCTAGTTGCAAGAATAATTTCATCAATGTTAACTTGGCTAAAAGATTGCAAGTTTCCACAAAGAATATTCAAAGCACACAGGTTGAGAGTGAATTTTTTCAAATTTTTAAAGATTTGAAGTTTCCTATGGATAAATATGTGCTGCATTCAGATTTTCATGCTATAGATATGTATAATGTGCATATTATTATTGGATATCCTTAGATGGAATCAGTTGGTACAGTTAATATGAATGTGCAAAAGAAGTTTTTGAATCTTTGGTATAAGCAAAAATCAATTACGTCACATGATATTTCTCTTACTAAGAAAGAAGGGCCCAAGGGGGTACATGAAGTCCCTATAGGGAAATTAATTACACTACCCAACGACACATTAGATAAAGAGTCCAAAGTTGAATTAGAAGAAGAGCCTACATAAACACTTGAAGAAACTCCCTAAGAAGGGCATAAACAGGAAGAAGAAGCTAAGGAGATGAATGTCTCAAAGGAACCACTTGTTGAATAGGAAAATAAAGAAGAACCAATGGCTAAGGTTGTTGTATATCACCACCCCCACCACTCAAAGAAACAACAATCATCAAGGAAAGGGCATGAACGCTAACAAACTTACTATGGATCAACATGGAACTAGAAATGCAACCAGCATGGAAGCACATGGAGGACTAAAAGCAATGCATGGAGATGTCAGAATAACACAACAAAGACATGGATCACAAGAAGAAATTAAAATCAAGCTCAAGGAAAGTCCATAGTTGGACCCCATATCCACATGTCACTCGGATGGATGCATGCTCATGCATGGTACCAGTTCACTGCATTTCTTAGTAGGTCTTATCATATGGTTTCTTCTCATGTTTCAAGGACGAAACATGCCAAGGGGGATGGAATGTAATGTACCTAGGGAGGATAATATGGGTTACCTAGGGAGTTATCCAAGGGGATAATGAATTTAATGTGGTCATAATAATGGAATAGGCCTACTATGTGATTAAAAGGAAATAATATAATCATAAGGGGTATTTGGCATAGACCCCTAGGAATACTTATGAGAAAGTATAATTACACATGAGCATTGTGTTGTAGGTGTGTTGGATGTATTATTGAGTAGTAAGCATGGCTTGTGGAGTGATTCCTTCCATGAGTAATTGATGATGGTACCATACCGCAAAGGTTCTTTCTCTACATTTATGTGTTATTTGTGGTGAATGTTTTAGTATCTTTGAAGTTTAAGGGTTTATTTCTAAAGTTAAGAGATATATTTTCTCTTTTATTCTCTATCAAGGTTTACAACAAGTGGTATCAAAGCTCTTTCCTAGGAACAAAGTGGGAGAAGAACCTTTAAAGTAGGGTAACACCATCAATTACTCCTTATGGAAGGAATCACTTTGTTAGCACATGAAATGTATTGAAGGTCATCTCCATTTTTATTTTTTGCTTTGTCTAGTTTTGTTAGGGTCATAGCTAGTATTTGGAGACTAGATGATAGGTCTTGGTCATTAGGGTCATTTCATCATGATTTATTATCAAAAGTGAGCTCTATCCATGTGAGAATGATGTATGTATCCAAATATCTACTGAAATTGATAATCCCGATAGCCATGTCAATTATAAAGTTTATTTACCTCTTGCAAACTCTGTTATATCTTGCAATCAACATGTTGTACCTGGTGCTTAGCCCACTAATGTTCATTCTATAATTAGAGAGAAAATTTTAAACCCTTAAAGTCGCCATCTACTCTTCATCCTTACCCTCCCAAGTTTTTAGAATATCGCCTATTTTTATTGGGGAAGATCATATCACAATTGAGAAGCATTTGAGAGCTTTTAAAAATTTCATTGACAATCTGGAAATCATGCATGAGGATGTTTTCATGTGGTTATTTTCCAAATATTTGGTTGGGGATGTTGCTTTGTGGCTTAAAAATGTGGAGGTTGGTTCTATTGGTTCGTGGGTTGAGTTATATGGTGCATTTTCAAGATACCAGGGAGAGAACAAATTCTTTGATCAGTACTTAACTAAGTTTTGTGCCTTGAGGAGAGAGAAGGATGAAGTTTTAGCTACATTCAACATGAGGTTTTACAGTTTTATTTGCAACATGCCTTTGGAGATCCAACCTTCTGAAATTGTTGCCATGGTTTACTATATAGCAGCTCAACACCCAAATCTTGTCCTCTTTCTGAAAGAAAGGAGATATTCATCATTAGCACAGTTGTTTATGGATGCTAAATAAATTGAGGAGAACTTTCAGGCTAGTAATAGACTTCGAGATCAGGCTTATGTTGAAGATCTGCATGCATAAGAGCAGGAGGAAGGATGTAAGCATAAATCAGATCTGGGATAGTTTTCTACATCATTTTCATATTTTTCTATTGATAGGGACATAGATTATGCTTGTGGTCATTATTTAAATCAGCTTGACAATTTTGTTGAGCATGATTTTATAGATGATTATATACCTTTTGCTGATCATAGTAGGGATTTTTTAACTCCTACTATGCCATTATCATGTGATCATTTTGTTGGAAAAAAAATTGTCGCTCTTGATAGTTTTGGTATATATAGTGTTCTAGATCTGTTGACGGAAGAACAAGTCTTATTTTTCTCAACAAAAAACATTTCAGGAAGTGGCAGTCATCTCTTTTGGATCAACGGGTTTTTGATCTTGGTTTTGAAAATCCAGTAGCAGTTGTGATGGAGTCTTATTTTTCAAATTCTTTGAAGATTTCAGACTTTACCATACCACTTGCTTATCAAGGTGAATATGATTTCCCTAAGAATTTTCTATAGTTGTTGATATATCTCTATTTTTATTTATTAATCAGTTGCAGAGATGAGATTATATCAGTCATAAAGCTATTTTCATGGTTGTTATGGAAGTTTTCTTACACCTAAGCAAATTCGTTAGTTGGTTAGAGTAGGGTAGTGTAGAAAATAAGATCGATTCCGAGCATTTTGTTTTCGGATTCTTGGTTTGCAATAGATCAGCAATAAGGACTCCATTATCCCAATGGATAAAGGCATCGGGTCTATAGAAGCACTTGGCAGCTCGCAGGGAACATGTCATCCCCTATGGAGTCAATGTTAGCACATGAAATGTACTAAAGGTCGTCTCCATTTTTATTTTTTTCTTTGTCTAGTTTTGTTAGGGCCATAGAAAGTCTTTGGAGACTAGATGATAGGTATTGTCATTAGGGTCATGCCATCATGAGTTATAATCAAAAGTGAGCTCTTGGATCATGTTGCAGTCACCAAACAGCTTGAACTTGTTTCGCTGTAGAAAATCCTCGTTTGCTACCAAAACTCTGTTTTTGCCCAAAATTTCAAAAGTATTTCCCTTCGCTGATATCAAAGCCTTATTTGTTGACCATACTTCCCATACTATCAAGGTTATTCTATTCTAACCTTATTCCCTACCAAAATTTGGTCCACTGCAGAAAATTCAACGCGCTGCAAAACATTTCACTCGTTGTTGAAACCATGTTATTTGACTAAACCTTTGATATTCCTTGTACCCTATTGAACCCTTTCTATTATCCATGCTCACCACACTCATTTTACCCTTGTTGATAGCCATGGAACCTAAAAAGTTGCACCAAATGGAAGAAAGGGGTGTTAAAAGTAGTTTGGATGTGTTGGCACAAGCTACTGCCAACTAACATCTACTGAGCAAATTCCAATCTTGCAATTTTTTAAATAATAGAAGGATCAAGAATCTTATTTGGTAACACTTGATACATGTTGATCATGAAAAGAAAGTTAGTTCTAATGTTCCAAAATATTTTTGCAGTTAAGAAGGGAGAGGACTTCTGGATAACATTAAAAAAAAGTCAAAAATGTGTGACAAGCTCGAAATCTGCATTTACATAAATTCCGCAGTGAAATCATGATTTGTTGTGAAACTGGCATACAACGAGATTCCGCAGTGAATTCTGGCACATTGCAAGATGTCATTTTCGTCATATCTTAAAAAATACGAACTGGGTTTTTCCCAAATTTGGTGTGGAGAAGTATCATAGATTCATTGATCCGCTGACATAAACTAAGCCCAACCCAGTTCTCCATTTGGGAGAAAAGACAAAAACATCATCGAAAGGAAATTCTCCAGCGAAATTTAGCAGTTAGTTGCAGAACTGCACAGTCAGCAAGATTCTCCTTCATTTTGAGGTGACATCTCAAAGGGACTCCTCTGAGGCTTAAGGGGAACATGGAAAACAAGTGTCTCATCCCAATATCAAGCAGCTTAATGGTTTCTAGAAGATATTAATGGCATAAGACAAGATCCTAAAAAATTGGAACTGGAACAATTTTTGTTGTAAATTATTGTAACCAATTCCTAACTAGGGGGGAATCCAATGTAACTATCTCTAATTCGACCCCATTAGACTACAAAGCATAGATAGGCTATATAGGATGGGATTTTGATAAAGAATGGGGTTGGAATTTTGGAGTTTTGAGACTGTTTTGTCTATTTTTGAACTTCTGCATATGAAAACTCTGTGAATCCCGATTACAGGATTCTAATACAGTGGATTATTAACCAAGCTTTGTTCCTATCTAGTTCTACTCTTTTCTTCTTTCTTTAATAGGATGCTCTGTATATGTGGTACATTTACATTTTTCTTTGATGTTTTGTGATAAATGATTTATTACATGATATTATGTCCATTATAGAATTATGTGTTTCTTAGTTGAGAGATTCTCAATTAGGAAATACTCTTTAGTGAACTATTCAGTCAGAGTTGGAAGCGATATTGTTTGGTTCATGGTGGTGTTTCTCATGTTATCTTTAGTTTCATTCACATGTTTTCAGGCTAATCAAATGTTGTGTTAGCCCTTCTTGCTGGGACACGGGCCATTATTGGATTGTATTGGAGAACTTGTCTCAAATTTTTTCAAATTCTTTCCAACTTATTTTATTAAAAATAATTTTGATCACTTGAGAACTAAATGGGTACTAGGGTTTTTCTTAAAGCAGTCTAAGAACAACTCCTAGTTCTAACACACTCCATAAGCCATGTTTGATACAAGACAATTCAATCTAACACACCTCCAATACAATGATACTCATGTTTATTTATACTTTCTCATGAGTATTCCTAGGGATCTATGCCAACTACCCCTTATTATTATATAATTTCTTTTTAATGACACAATGGGTCTACTCCTTTATTATAGCCACATTACATTCATTATCCCCTTAGGTACCTCCCTAGGTACATTACAGTGATTGACCCCAACAACATGGGATTCCGACAACACCGAGGGTGGTTCACGTGAAGGGTGTCGAGGGGTGTTAGGGATGATGATATACAAGTATTGTAATTATGTGTAAATAAGGACAAATTGTTGGGCTTTTTAGATCACCTCTTCTCCATTTGGTACATGGTGTTCACCATGTCTTTAGAAATGGTGAGAAGGAGTGATTTCAAAAACCAATCCATCACTAGAGGGGCTTCTAGGTCAACCTTACATAGGATTCATCATCAATGCCACTCATGGTATGGTCCATGATCTAGGTGACAGTGGTTTGGTGACACATGGTAAGAATGGGAATGTAAAGGTGGCATGGGCACTTTAAGGAAGTTCAATGTACCATTTTGTGATAATCCTAGTGTGGGCTCATTGACAAAACCTAAGTTGAGCATAATGTTTTATGATGCTATTGGAGGAACATCACAAATGAAATGTGATCATGTGGTTGGGTACTCTCTAGTTCTACCTTCGGACTTGTGGATATTGTTGAAATGTTGTAACTTCGAAGAATATTCTAATTATATTTGAGTTATTATCTTATAGATCAAACCCCCTTTTTTGTATCGATCATGTCGGGTCTTGTATAAGATCAAATCCCCTTTTGTGGATTGGTAAAACCATATTTATGTGGTGGTATTTGTGAAGTCATCCCCTAGTGTTTATAAAGTGGTTTTAACTACCTCTAGAAGAAGTCGACCCTACTAAGTGAAGAGACATAACCCCAGCGCCTCCTCAACTAGTATCTATATGTGAGGATGGTGCCTCACTTGAACACACTCACACTCACTCATTTAGTGTGCATATATTGAAGGCAGTTTCAGTTGGAGGAGGAAGGTGAAGAGAGGCGCATGCTCAGTCTTGGTTTATTCTTGGTGCTTTGGTCTTAGTCTTGGTATTGTATTGGCAATCTATTATTGAGGAAGTTTTTGTTGGGTTTTCACCCTCATGAGGGTTTCCCGGGATAAAATATTGCATAACTTGTGATTGTGTTTCTTTTAGTGATCCTCTTTGTGTTGTTGTTTTGGAAATGCATTAAATGCTCATGTAATTTGGACATAACCTAATAAAAACAGTAAAAACTTAACAGACATATGGGGGCAATTTGGTAGGTATGGATAACAAAGTGGCATCATGGTGGATAGTGTCATTAATGAGATGTGACAAGTTTGGAAGGTCCTCACTAGTTATGATTGACATGATTTTGGTTTCTTCCATAGTTTCAAAAGCATTGTTGGTGCATTAGGTGGTAGTGTGCCTAGTCAAAAAGATAAATAGAGGTGGAGATTGTTGATGAAAAGGAATGGTTATCCTAATACCAACATTTTCAAATCTTGTTGAGCTAAGGCAAGATAATCAATATTGTTACCCTATGTTTATAGCCTTTTGCAAAAATATCAATTAATCTTCAAGAAATGTCTTCTTGAGATCAATGATGTCTTTTATGTTGTGTTATGATAAAGAAATACAGATATTTATATCAGAAAATTATAACAGATTTAATGAACAATTATAAAAATAGAAAATTTGAAATAAGATCACACATATAGTCAAAAATGAGACCTCAAAACCATCAAGTGATTTTATATATTCAGATCTGGAATATAGACAAAAACATTCTTTCATACCCAGAATGGGTAACAACCAGAAAAATACTTAGAATTCAAAGGTTACATCACACATAGACAGTTGGTGTCTTCTAAGTAAAACTGAGACTAAAAAATCACTGGATCAACAAGCCACAGTTTTCCACTACCTTGAGTCTGCATAAAATTCCTAATTAGCACTAAAAGTCAATTCAGAAATCCAATAAGAATTTACAGACTATCGGAAACAGATGATCAACCTTATAAAGCATGTCAATAATCAATGCTTCTTGGTCCTCCTTATTGCCACCTTCAGTAAGACCCTTCAATCAACAAGAATTTCTTATAGCTTTTAAGTATTTCGGAAATGAATGAAGTGGTAATGTAATCTCACTCTAGAGCAAGAGAAAACCTTGTCAAATTTTGTGCCTCTATCTCTCTCTACTTTGCTTGTCCCTTCAATTCTCCTTTTATTCTCCAAAAGTAGTTTTGAGTAGTTCCAACTACTTTTAGTTAAGTTATTTAAATAACTGTTAGTTAAATAGGGACAGCTCATAATAAAATATTAATAAATAATGATAAAGTTATAATAAATACTAACTAATAGGTGGGGACCCCTAACAACTTTTTTGTTTAATTTTCAAAATATCCCCACATTCCTCCATCAATAAAAATGTATCAATATCATCAAAACATCAACATAAACATTTATCCCAGTCAACTCTCATGAAATATTTCAAAACACACTTGTGACTCCCAAATACCAAATAAATATGCACATATATGCCCAAAATTAAATAAGTCAACAAGCTATTAAAACTATATTGTTGCTCAAAATTAATAAATTTTGTCTATTGTCTAAAACATTGTTGTCCAAAATATGAGTGGTTGTCTAAATAGTGAAGCCAAAATAAATAACATCATAAAATCATAAATCATATTTCTTGTGTGAGGGAGTTTGCCTCTGTCCACTTTACTTTAACTATGTTACCTTGGGAATCTGTGAATTTTCCTTAATAAGTATTTTACCTCTAACTATTAATGCCTCTGGGTGCATTTCTTCAAAAATGGTATGTTCGTCCTCATGTCTAGGGTGATGTGAATGTGAAGTTATTGAGTGTGAGGATTCTTGAGATTGGTTGGAGTCAACAGAATGGGCACGTCTCTTTCCTTTACTAGCCTCTGGTTCTTGGGCTTTGAAAGTTTTTGGTAATGCATGTAAAGCAATAGAAATAGCAGGTTGAGCGGGTTGCTTAAGAGGAGGTGGTGGTGGAAATGATAAAGAAATTTTTGGCCATCCATCAACATGAGGGAGGGAAGGATGTGCAATATCATTCTATCCATCATTGACTGGGGCATCGGGTGGTAAAGACGCATGTGGCTCAACTAGTATATCAGAGATGTTATGATGAGGGCATAAAGGTGGTTGTTCATGAGGAGAAGGAGGTCGAAAGGCTCTTTGCCTGGCTAAGTTTAAGAAACCAGTCTATAAGAGTCGATTAAACTCTTCTGAATCAGCATCAAAATGAATTGAAAATTGAAGCCTTTTATTTCCTCGTTGCCAAAAATCATTTGGCCTTCTTCCTTTGTCTTTGTTTCCTCTGCCATGGTTGCCTCTATTGAAAAAACTCATCAATAAAGTATAAGGATAAATTAAAGTATGTATACAATAGCAAGTGAAACATCAAATTTTAATTGCATTAACATGGTTTTATAATAGCTCTAACTCGATCAACAAACAAGCATGCATACAACCAAGGATAAAAGGGAAGGATAACTTTCAAGAAAAAATTTCACCTCTACTTTGAAATATTTCATCACCTCATACAAATGGTCATTATTTAAGAACATGGGAATTCCAATGTAATTTGGGAATGTGAGGGGCTTTGTAATGTATGGAAAGTTAAATAAATGACAAGGAGAGTAATGTCACATGTTCAAAACAATAATACATCAATCATCAACCTTGCTCCAATATCCAAATGTCTAACTATAATCATCTCATGTATGTCATGTCAAACATATTTTCATTATTGCTAACATATCCATTGTCCAAAAGAATTGCTTATGTATTGGGGGGAAGAAATATGGACTAAAATAAAAATGGAATTTGGGAGCTAGGAATAATTCATGTAAAATGAGAGTATGAGGGATTTGGCCCTGAACAATTAACCATGACTTTATCAAATATAGTCTATTAAAAACAATCACCTTGGAATATGTCTTTCCAAACTCTTCCCTTGATCATAATTCTTATTGATCAAAATGTGTCTCTGTTGTCAAATATTCATATCAATTTTATAGAGAAAACATTTATTATTTCATACAATAGGGGGAAATAATGAAATTTTTAAATGATATATGTACTTGGGACTTAAGGAATAATTAATGAAAGTGGAAGTATGAGGGATTTGGTCATGTATGCAGAAAAAGAAACACTTCAATTTTCAAAATAATCTGAGTTATATTCCCTTTTAATTCAAATCTCCATGCCCAGGATCAATAACCATAGTTTCAAATTGAATCTTTGTGTACATGCAATCTAACCTCTACATGAAATCTTCAATAATCATCAATTATCATACAAAAACCATTTTATTGTGTCAATAAAACCAATACCACAATCTCGAGAATTTTATCGCATAATGTCGTGTTTACCTTTTTATTATTTCCAGATAAACCATAAAAAAAAAAAACTTGAACCCTTATTTATTAATCGAACCTAGTGAAAAGATCCTAAAATATTACATGTACAGGTCGAACGCAATTATCAAAACCCATGAGAGCTCAAAATTGGGTCGCATACCACCCTTTAAACTTGCTCGATAATATATCAATCTTAGCCATGAGCATAACAACTTTTCTATGTAAGGAAATGAAATATCGGCCAGACAAAACATTCAAAATTCTCAACGGTCTAAGTTCAAGCCAAGGTGTATTTATTTCATGTACAGGGTTTAAAAACTTAGGGACTTAGAAATAAAATGATATGAGCAAAGGATTCTTCAATTGTTGTGATAGTTCTTTTTTAAATCAAACCAACCAACATCCAAGGAAACCATTAATAACACGGAGTTGAGCAGAACTGTAGAATGACCTTTGAAATATATGAGTTCAAGATTGGGTGGTGTTACATTTTCTCTATGTAAGGGAAGCAAGGTATCAATCCATACAACATGTACAATCTTTCAACATTTGAACTCGATACATAGCACATTTTTTATCGTGTATAGGACCACAATAATACCCATGGTGATACAACCAAATAATTCCCAACTTCGTAGTAAGGCGACAATAGTAGGATCTACAACACAAATAAAACCCTCGACGTGATAAAACTCAAGACACACTTGCAACGCATGTTTGAGTGGAATCGGGAGAAGTCTTTGAATACTTGGATTTGAAACCCTTCAATAAAATAAGTATACATGCAGGGGGGGGAACCCATGAGTCCCTTCCAATATTTTTGTTCAGAATCTCAAATCCTAAAGAGTGGAAAATGAGGTTATTATAGAGCCTGTATATTTATGAAAAAAATAGGACATAAGCTACACCGAGCCAAAATATTCCATATGCATCGAACTCATACAGTTAAGACCCAGGGATGATATCTTTCGGAATGAGGGTAAGAACCAAAATGATAAAACAAGAAAGTATTTGTTTTAGAAAAACAAATGATGAGTCCAAGAAGACAAAGAGAACAAGCACACTTATAACCAGTCAAGCAGAGCTATTCAAAAACCATTTGTTGCAAAAAGAAAGGTGCATTTTATGGGTACAAGCTAGAACAACATACCTTTCTTTGGCGCTTAAATACTTCTGAAAAACAAGTCTCCAGTTAACACCACCACTACAATAGAGCTTGGAACAAGGGTGTCACTTAACAGTGTAAAAAACAAATGAAATTCCAAAATGCTCAGCGAAAGGTGGTATACCTCAATGCATTGAATGCATAGGTCATCACGTTCCCCAAAACACTAAATTTCCAATCCATCTCGGATTCCACTAATATCATCAACCAATCAAAATTATGAGATACTGCCAAATATGCATATGTTCACATGCCATATAACCTTGTCGACTAACTTATAACTCTGCCAACTCAAATGACGACCCAAATTTCACATCAACCTCATATCTAATGTTCACAATTAAAACCATATTGAAAGCACATGAATGATATAACCAACATATATATTCAATATTCAGTGTTATCATATAGTTGTGAGGTGGTCGATCATACGAACGTTAAGTTCATAGTTTATAATATATCCACTAAAAAAGTTTAACATATTGACCCTTTGATTTCAACATGTCACCTTTATACATAGAACAAATGCTTCCATATATGAATCTAGTAACATATGTAGAACCATAAATTTTTATATGTGGTAAACAATATAACAAAATAACTTGTCATCTCTAGACCACACCATCCTTTAGAACTCGATATTTGTCTATTAAGATACAACAATTATAAAAATAATTTAAGCACCTCATAATTTTCTTGTAAAAGAATCAATGTTATTTATGAGTTGAATGTGTGCGTAAAAGAGGATCTTTTGAAGTTTTTATGAACAAAACCTTTCTTCTTTTTTGTGCAACCAGATCAACAGTAAAGCACATAATCAAATGAAGAAGGAAACATTATCATTGCATAATGTTAATGAGACTATTCCAATAAAGTGGTGACATTCATTTTTGGAGATAATTGAAATTAAACTTCCATTCTTTCTTCCTAGGGGGGGGCATCTATAGTTAAAATATTTATATATCATAGATAGTAAAAAAAAAAATTATGCCTTGAAACCATTTGAAGGTTGGTGGCTATTTGCACGTTTACGAGTCAACAGAAACCATAAATCAACTAGGTGTAGGTGCAATCAACTAAGTGATTTATGAAAGTAGTGGGTTGTATGAATGGGTCACAGAAAGTGATGTATCCAAAGGGAACAAGTGCACAAGTGATGCACAAAGTGGTTTTCAATTGTGTTTCCATTGGTGATAAGGTTTCTTGGTGAGAGAAACAAGCACACTTCTAATACATGCTAAGAAATCACTAGCAATCCACAATCGCTAAAGGGGGCCTTCCAAATATCTAAAAAAACAACCATTCATCAAGGCAAGTAGAGGTATGAATGAGTTATTATAATAATCATGCCCAAGGCTGTGAAATCCAAGGGGCTCTCACTATTTGTCTCTGGTGCCCTTGCAATACCATGAGAAATCCACCTGCTAGTAAATCTATGATTGGTCACCATGATGAGACTCGTGCAAATCCTTCAATATGACCTCAACATTGAAACCAAAAAGATGGCACGCCCATTGTAATGGTAAACACACTTGATAGAAAGGAAATCAATCTCTCTAGGAAAATGCCTACATTTCAATGGGAAATGACCATGGAGTATTTTTTGGATGCCTAACTCCATGGTCCTAACCTAGACTATAAATTGTTTCATTTCCTTGAGGGACAATTTAGTTGGTTAGATTAATGGGTTGGTTTTAGGAGTGTTGGCTTGGAAACATGAACTAAGCCTATTGTCTTTTAAGGAGTGTTGCAAGAGGTATAACACTCTCTCATCCTTTTTCAAATCACCCAAATTGCTAAAAGTGCAAGATGAAGAGCATAATTCGATATGAGAGAGCCTTTGAGTCCCTCAATGTGTGCAAAAATGATGTGAAAATATGAAATAAAAACGTAGAAAAGGAAAATTTTGAAATGTAAATTGAGAAAAAGGAAAAACTGGGAAAGACAAATTGCTCAAAAATAAAATATTTCTTTATTTTTTCTTTATCAATATAACTTCCTTGACTTTGAGAAATTCTTAAGAAAAATAACAATTAGTAATTCATGAAAAACATTAACAACAAATTCCCTCAGCAAGAAAATGGGCCTCAAAACTGATATTTTAAGCAAAATATGTGGGCTTAAAAAACCATTCACGTATTGTAGAGTGCATGTATGCATGAACTGTGTAGTGTGAAATTCTTGAACTACGTGATTGTGTGAACCGAAGGCTATGCCACTGTGTAGAGAAAGTTTTGACAACTACGCAATTTTTTAAGACTGGAGTAAAGTGAAAAAGAAAGCAAGGCCTCACAACTCTATGTTGGGGCTCAATAACAATCTAAACTAGGTTTTAATCTACTTAACAATAAAAAAAAAATCCTAGAACACAACTAAGGATGAGATTTATTGGTCAAATCCCCAATATGGTCACCATTTTTCTTTTGGCTTTTTGGTGTGTGTACAAAAAAAATAAATATATCCCAACTAGTTATGGCATTGAAGAAAACAAGTAAGTGAATGAAAAAGAAATCAAATCTATCAAATCTATCCTTTAAGCATGTTTACCAACTAAATATGCATTCAAATAAATAATAGAACTCTTTGGGTGGGGAAGAAGAAAAGTTCTTATATTATCCAATGGAAAGGCAATCAGAGCATGAATTATATCACTTGAGGAGGATCTTGTAGGGATGGTTCTTTCTATCCTCCAAAAGGAACTCTCTAATCTACAACAAAGTAGCATCAATTCCCCTTATGCAATGAGCACTCTAGAGGGGAAAATGGCTCATGTGAGGCTAAGGAAACACAAAAAAGGTGAATGGAAGCAAGGGGCTTCATAGAAGTTGGCACAATCTTAGCATGAAACAATTTTGAAAATGGATGGAGGAGGCCTCCATTTATAGAGTTTCTTAAAGGAGAAAATGGAGGAAAATGGAGAATCATGTCAAATATTGGTCGATGTGCTTGCATTCAATCTAGGTATGGGAAAAGGATGGCCAAGTACTCCTCATTGGGTGAAGAGAGTTGATTGGTATGGTCGTACCTTGAAAAAATATTCACATGATGTAATCATGGCATTTAATGGGCCGTATAAATTAATGTGTTATTGGTGTAATAGGAACAACACCAGTATCAAAGGATTTCCTACACGATGGCATGCCACATGAATTAACAGACCACACAGTTCTCCATGAGGTCAAATTTGGGATTTAACTTCGATCATCCATGAAATATTTATCCTTTCTCCATATTTTTGAGCTTATAAGGGGTGATAAATATCGATTTCGGATATATCTGGCTAACATCACTTGGGAATTACATGTGGACAAAATTGATGTGATAAAAAATGCTTTTTTAGACTCACTAACCACATTCAATTGGATTTCCTCTTGAAATTTATTAGCATTCATTTTCTTCCTAGAGGATGGGAGTGCCCAACTTCCAATTTAATATATTTTTACCGGTTAGAATAGGGATCAAAGGGTTTTGAATTCTTTTTTTTAGGATATATTTTGAAGGAGACATAGGAAAATTGTCCACAAGGGAATTGACCTTGAGTGTTAGGAGGTGGCAAGCAGGAACCATTACTATGTTTTTTTCCCTAAAACTAGTCATCTTCTTGTTCCTTAAAGTTCAAATCCTTGAGAGGTGACGAGTGAATGGCAAGGGAAATAATAGTCGGGGCATCACAAGGAAGGGATTTCGATTAAGGTTTTTGAGATTAGAGATATCTTTGACTTAAACAAAAGTAGAGTGGGGGAGAGGATTGCTATATGGATGAGAAAGCTCACATGTTCAAGAGCATCCATGAGAGAAGGCAATCAATTAAGAAGTTTAATCTAATTCCTTGTCTCTCTCTGGAATTTCCCGACATTCCTTTACTTTTTGGGACGAATTTTACATTTCACCATTTCTACTTGATCTTTTGGTTTTGAGGGATACTTGCTTTCTATATGTCTATATTCATGGTAAGACAGACACTTAAACGACATATTTTCATAATCAACATTGTGCTTGTGAATTTTAGTCCCAACTTTGAAGATGGTTTTTGTTGGGATAAGTTTATTAAGGTCCCAGTTTACACAAACAGTTGCATAAGTAGTCATTTTCTTTTAAATAGTGAGTTGTGAGGGTGGAATAAAAGTACCCAAACCATCACCAATTTACCTAAATTAATGATGTTCTGAAATGTGAAAGGTGTGAAGAGAAATCAAACCCATGTGGAAGTTTTTGGTGTGATGTCCACATGTAGATCAAACTTTATGGCCCAATATTTCATCTAAAAATCATCCTTGTTCATGAACCATGACCATCCTTCAAAAATACACACATGTTCTTCATTCAAAGAAACAATCACTAGAAAGTAACATCTTCATAGCCAAGAGTTTTCATAATAATATTTTCATTGTGAAATTTATATTTTCCATTCTATAATGGTTTTTCCAAATCACTAAATCCCCATAAATCTACATATTGGACCTAATTTTTAAGCTTTACGATATCTATAATAATACCACTAGAGTTGCTATTTATTTGGGTATCCTTTTGAGGAGGAGGAAAGATGTGTCTTTTGGCTTTTCCCTGGAGGTAAGATAGGAGATCCTCCTAGGAAGGAAGATGGAAAGATATTTTGAGGGCATATTTGAATGAACTTAACCATGCTTATCCATGGACCAAAGAGCCCTAAGAGAATCACTTCCCTCAACTCCTTGCTCCTCTTTTTCTTAATATGGAATACATATCCCCGGGAAACCTACCAGGTACTTCCCCTCATTCCAAGGATGGTACCCAAGGTAAATTGGATTTGTCAAAAGCTCGAGGCTTTGTCAATATAGGGCTCAAGGCCATTACAACAATATACTCATTAAGAGCTCAACATGTCACTTGTGGGAATCGAACCTGGGTGGGGAGGATAACAAACATTCCTCCCAACCACCCAAGATAGACCCAATTGAAAAGCTCCATCCTACTCTACTATAGAAAATAATTTATGTCTTCACCTCACTCTCTACATAATTAATCAATCATCAATGCATAGAGTATTTTTCTAAATCACCTTGCAATGTGTATGTAGTGTTCCCCGCTACTAAACCCAACAATTTTATTTTTTTATGATGCCAATTAAATCAAAAGCATGCATGTTAAAAATGCCCATGTAGCTAACAACATTTTTTAAACATGAATGCAACAAAATTTACATTCACATAGCAACATATAAATGCTTCTAACTCAAGGTTTGTGAAGAGTGAATAAATCCCACGATCTAATGCAAGATATTCATGATTTACATGCATTTAACATCATTATGAATGCAAACATTTATACAATACACAACAACATGTAATTTACCCAAGAACAGAGTATATGCATAACAAATAAAACCTAGAAATATAAGCAATGTAACAGAGATAAACTCTTATCTTTTAAACCAAATGTGAAACCTGCTACGGAGGACAGATGTTCCACCCAATCGTAGATTTGATGCTCCAAATCTTAACAGAAAATCACCCCCCAAGTTGGAGCTACAAGTCCACAAGAAAGGGGTGTTGTCACACTATTGTCCACCCACAGCCCAACACAACCCACAACAAGTTGATTCTCCTACAGCTATCACAATCCATCAGCTCTCTCTTCCCCTCAACATGAAAAAACCAAGGAATGGGATCCCCTTTTAGTGGAAGAAGTCCCTCGGGTCTTCCCTCTTCCCTCCAGGTCTCCACAACAAGTTGGCTAGGAATCTCTCTTGTTAGGGACTCCTGGGATTTCAACTGCAACATGAAAATATCATAATAACAAACTCACCGTTGTAGGGTAATTTATCACACAAAATCTCATTCTATAGGCCTAACAACCTTCTTCTTCTTGAATTTATAGCTCCAACAAGTTGCCACACATGCCCACTATCGTTGTCTTCAAGCTCCCATACTATGTTCTCCCTTGTTATCCCAAAAATTTCCTTTAAAAACTTACTTTCCTTTCCCATACAAATTTTATTTTCCCATGCAGTCATCCCCCATGCTCTCATAACTATGGGATGTGACTTTCCACACCCACCCTTTTACATGTGTTTAATGATTGGGCTTTGGTACACTCAAGAGGAAATTAGAGGGTTCATACACAATAATAATTTATTAAAGTGGGTTGAGATTAATAGACATGGGTAATTCCCCCTTGGACTCCCTCTTAGACCCTCCCTTAGACCCTCCCCTCTCTTGTGGAAACGTATCCCCCATTTCTCCATCTATGTCCATCTGCAGCTGACGAAACATTCATTTTATTATTTTTGATATACAATGTTTACATATTACATAGTCAGGTCTATGGCCATACATCGTATTTACATTACATATCACTAATCTAGGGATTAAAAATGGGGATGTTACACTCCCATCCCCATAGAAATTACACTGTCCTCAATACACAACACCATACCCGTATACATATACAAAATTTTACGTCATGAAATTTGATACTTTTGCAAGTTTTAAAGTCCCGCAACAATTCTAACCAACAATCTCTCATTCTTCTCAACCTGCAAAACCCAAGGAAGTGTACCCCCTTATATACACCACAGTCCCTCAAGCTGTACCACTTCCTTTCTAGGGCTCTAACAGAAATCGGATAGGAATCTCTTAGATGTGGCTCTAGGAATTCTAGCTGCCAAAATGGAGCCTTGTACACTTATATACAAATATGCGTTCATCTTTCTTCAAATTTTTCAAAAATTTGTCGGTACTCCTTCTGCATGGCCTCCTCATGCTCCCATGTAACATGTTCAAGACCATAGAATGTCCATTGAACCTTTACCAACCCGATGGATTTGTTCCTAAGCACTTTGACTTTCCAGTCCAAGATGTGCAGTGGTTCCACCCAAAATTCCCCTTCGTGCTCCATCTGGATCACAGTCCAATCAATCACGTGGTTAGGATCAGGCACATATTCATTCAATAAAGATACATGAAGCACGTTATGAATTCTCATGGATGTATGCAATGCAATCATGTATGCAACTAGGCCTATCTTCTCTAGAACTTCAAACAACCCACAGTTTATAGCTGCCAATTTTGGGCAACTTCCTAATCTTAGTGAGCTCCTCTTAGCTTTTACTTTTAGAAACACATGCTTTCCCACTTTAAATTCCTTGTTTTTCCTACTTGTATCTGCATAACTCGTTTGCTTGTCCTGTGCTAACTTTAAATTATACCTAATCTTTACCATCTACTCTTGCATCTCCTTTACTAAGTTTGGCCCAATAATTGTTATGTATGTTGGGTTGTCGCAGCTTGATGGTGTGTTGCATTTCCTGCCATAAAAGGTTTCAAATAGGATCATCTTCAATGATGCATGATACCCATTATTATAAGCAAACTCAAATAGATGAAGGTAATCTTCCAACTTGGAAGGCTTGTTCATCACATACATTCTCAACATATCTTCAATTACTCGATTAGTCCTGTATATTTTCCCATTTGACTCTAGATGATATGTTGTATTGAAATTCAAGTTAGTTCCAAACCCCTTAAAAATTCCCTTTCAAAATTTATAACTGAACTTGGGATCTCTGTCTGACATTATTGCCTTAGGCACACCATGTAGCCTAGCAATTTCTTTCATATAAATCTCTGCAATATTGGCTACCTTGTAAGTCATTTTCACCAGTATAAAATGTGCAACCTTTGTAAGTTTGTCCACCACTACTATGATGGGATCATGTTGCTTTCATTTTCTTGGCAACTTGGCTATGAAATCTATTGTAACTACCTCCCATTTTCATTCAAGAATGGGAAATGGTTGTAGTAATATTGTTGGATGCATATGTTCAATCTTCACTTTCTGACATTCCATGCATCTAGGTATGTAATCAACCACAACTTTCTTCATTCTCGACCATAAATACTAGCTTCTTGTTGTTGTAATTTCATTCTAGTACCATGGATGTCCAACATAGGGTACATTGTGCATCTCTTTCAGCACCATATTTCTCAATTCTTATGTGTTAGGAACATAAACTGTGTTCCTGAACAAGAGGATTTTGTCCTCTTCCAACCTGTAATATTTTATATATTTTTATACATTATTTTGATGCAAGCTTTCTTTAACTTGTGCATAATGTGGGTTTGCTATTACAGTTTCTAGAATTATATCTTTTAAATCTGTCCTATACATATTAATGGTTGCAACATGCATATCACGTACCCTCCTGCTAAGTGCATCAACCGCTTTATTCTCTTTTCCCTTGATATGCTTGACATTGAATTCATATTCACTGAGAAATTCCGACCATCTAGTATGTCTGGAATCTAGTGTTGGTTGTTTAAACAAGTGTCTCAAACCGTTATGATCTATCTTCAGCTCAAATTTTATGCCCATGTGGTAATGCCTCCACATTTTAAAAGTGTGAACTATGGTTCTAAACTCTAAGTCATGAGTAGCATAGTTTCTTTAATGCTCCTGAAGATTCCTTGAATCATAACGTATGACATGCCCATTTTGTGTAAGGACTCCACCAAGTCCTTCCTTGCATGCATATGTGCACACAACAAAATCTTCATCCAGATCTGCAACCTTTAGAATAGGTGCACTGGTCAACAATTCCTTCAAATGTTGGAAACTCTCTTCACATTTGACAGTCCATTCAAACTTTGTTTCCTTCTTCTATAGCGAGGTGATTGGATGTGCAACCATGGATAAACCTTCAATGAATCTACTATAATATCCAGTTAACCCTATAAAAGATCTCACTTCTAAAACATTATTTGTCATTGGCCAACTTTTGAATGCTTCAATCTTCTCAGGGTCCAGCACTATGCCTTTCATTGAGACAATGTGTCCCAAATAATGGATTTGCCTTGATAAAAAGTGCATTTTCTCAACTTGGCATACAATTGGTGCTCTCGCAACACTTGTAACACCATCCTCAAATTGCTCATGTTTCTCCTCTGTCTTGGAGTAGATAAGAATATCATCCAAGAAGAGAATGAAACTTGTCCAAGTAATCTTTAAACACTCCATTCATTAGACACATAAAATAGCTAGTGCATTTGTCAAGCCAAATGGCACCACCCAAAACTCATAATGGGCATACCTTGTCTTGAATGATGTCTTGTTGGTGTCTTCTTCTATTATTCTTACTTGATGATAACTTGACCTCAAGTCAATCTTGGAAAATATCTTTTCCCCTTTCAATTGATCAAAAATATCATCAGTCCGTAGTAGAGGGTACTTATTCTTTACAATAACCTTATTAAGTTGTATGAATTCAATACACAACCTCAAATTTCCATCATTTTTATTCACAAAAAGCATTGGAGCATCCCAAAGCGAGACACTTGGATGTATGTACCCCTTCTTCAACAATTCTTCTAGTTGCATATGCAACTCTTTTAGATCAAATGTGCTCATTATGTAGATATTTTTGGACACTAGGCCAGCTCCAGGCATTAAGTCGATAGAGAAGTCAATATCTCTCTTTGATGGCAATCCTGGCAACTCCCCAAATACCTATTCATATTCTTTCAAAATTGGATTGTCTTTAATCATTGGCTCCTTATGTTTTCTTGGATCTTCCATATGGACTGCATATATCTGACATCCTTTTCTAAAACTTCTTTTCAGTTGCAATGTTGAAATATCTTTGACGGATATAGGTCTTGGAATACCCTGCATCGTCCTTGAATTTCCTTCTTCATCAAGGCATGTGAAAGCCTTGTTGTAACAATCTAGGACAACATGGTGCTTTTCCAACCAATCCATACCAATCAAGAATTCATATGACCCAAGTGGTATGATGTTCAAATATGCCTTAGTGCTAACTCCATTCATTTTCACTGGGAAATCCTTGACAAGTTCATTAATTTTCATCTTGGTTCTAGTGGCTAGCTAAACCAACCAAGACTTTTCA
Source organism: Picea engelmannii (assembly GCA_009831015.1). Classification (NCBI taxonomy): domain Eukaryota; kingdom Viridiplantae; phylum Streptophyta; class Pinopsida; order Pinales; family Pinaceae; genus Picea; species Picea engelmannii. Next base: position 413,229 of record ML787713.1, on the reverse strand, counting down.
TGCTTACATCTCTTCAATTTAAGTATGCCAACCTTATTAGGATCTATGAATTTTCATACCAATCAAGCACTCATATGACCCAAGTGGTATGATGTTCAAATATGCCTTAGTTCTGACTCCATTAATTTTCACTAGGCAATCCTTGACAAGTTCATTAATTTTCATCTTGGTTCTAGTGGCTAGCTAAACCAACCAAGACTTTTCATGCTTACATCTCTTCAATTTAAATATGTCAACCATATTAGGATGTATATAGCCATGACTAGCTCTATAATCAATCAAAATAGCTATGGGATGATTATTAATTTTACCCTTCACCTCAATCATGTGGCATTGATAGTCTGCTTGTATATTGCCCAAGGCTACATAAATCCTTGGCATGCTTATGCCCACATCATCCATTGTATCAACTTCCTCATTGTTGTGCATAGTCCTCATCCTATCTCCCTTATGAGGATAATCCTTGTACATGTGGTCTCCTTCACATCCCCAACACCTTAAGGGTTGTTGTCTTGGCCTTTTTCCTAAGGAATCTATCATATTGGCCTCATTTTGTACTTGTTTCCCTTGCCTATATGACTATGAATTATTCTTTAAGAAAGGTGGCTTGAATCCTTTCTTCCTCTAATCCATCTTGACTTTGTTTTTGGCATCCCAAGCTCTTTGAAAAGATGGCCTTGCCTTACTCTACTCATACATATATTTATCTTTTCTTATGGCTTCTTCCAAGGTTATAGGCTCATCAAATTGGATTTTATCATTGGATAAAGAAGGTATCCCATTCAAAAATACATGTATTTTAACCTCCTCATCCTTTATGAAGCCAACATACCTCAACAATTCAAGGAACCTCCTTTCATACTCATCCATTGTCATGCTTCCAAGCTTGAGTTCAAAGAACTCTTTCGTCTTTTTGTCATAATAATTCTCTGACAAGTATCTCTGCTAAAATACTTTTTGAACTCCCCCCATGAGATCCTCTTCTCATCAATGTGCTTAGTTTTTTCAAGTTGATCCCACCACATCGATGTGTTTCCTTGAAGATGGTAGGTTGTTATTTTTCCTTCTACATTTGATGAATAATTATGCAATTGGAAATATTTCCTCATTCCCAACAACCATTATTTTTCATCTTCATCTTTCTTATGATCACCATCAAAAGTAGGAGGCTTAATCTTCCTAAGATATTGTTGCAAACCATCTACTTCAGACCTCATCCTCTGTCTTCAGATAGGGGAGACACTTGGGATGCTCTCTAACCTTGAATGCCATGTGCTCTCCTAGTCGAGTGCCCTTGTGAATGATGATGTCTATTGACACTCCTTATTCTCCTATATCCCTCATGGTAATCCCTCCTATCATGAGATCTGGATGCTTCTACTTGGCTTGCGTTGGCTGCTTGTTTTGCGCCAAAATATTTATTTACTTGTATTTGCAACTTATTCAGGATCGGTAGCATCTCCTCTTGAGCTCTTATCATCATTTCATTGTCTTCCCTATATCTCTTCACTTCCTTTTTCAAGCTTATCATAGTCTCAACCAACTCCGCTGGTTGCACTATGCCTCTATGTCCATTGGACTAGGTGTCTGCATTTCCCATGCTGACGTGTAGACCTATGATCTCATCCTCGTGACTGTAAAAAAATTGTGCATCATCCATATCTCTAGTCCTCATGTGGGAACCAAATTTGTTTTTCGTATACCTCTAATTCTGCAAGAATGTGCATGAAACAATTGTTGTTAGAATTATGCATATCATAGAATTGTCATTAATTAGATTACAGGTCATCCTTTCAAGTAAATTTATGAGGAGTATGGATGCATTTAAATACGATTATGATTATTTGTACACCTTCTCCTTTGAATCAAATTTCCAATGGCTATACTCATGCCTCATCCTAAGTTCTGAGGGAGAAGTTATAACTTTCTAGGTTTTGCATTTTCTACTCATTTGTGCTCTGTTTTCACTGTTGCCATTTTTCTAAGAGACTGTTTTCTGCCACTTGTAGAATAAAATCGGTTAGGAATCAGAATTTTTTTTGTACCGAGCGTAGATAGAATTTATGAGTGTTAACACAACAATTTTTAGATTCAGAATCCGATGCTCTAGTCAAATTCTCTGTAAATCTGGATGGACAACTTTGTGTTTTTGCACTTTCTCCAGAGTTGGAAATTTTAGTCAAAACTAGTTAATTCCCAAACATAGAAAAACTGCCTCAAGACAAAGTTCCTCGGATTGATATGTAGAACAATTTTAACTAAAGAAAATTTTTGGGTTTGGAGATCTTGGGTCCCTTTTCCTTTTCTGAAGTTTTTGAAAATCCTTGAAACACACCCATGAATAGTGTATTTTGAGTTGTTTGAGTATCCCCACACTAACTCCTCTTGAATTTTTCCAATATCCCAAATGGGTATCTCCATGCCTTATTTTTGAGATCCCTATAAATTTTCACCATCATTTGGGCTCTAGTTACTGAGCACAACCCAATTCTTCAAAAGTCACTAATTCATGATTTTCAAAAACTTTAAGCATAATTAGACAATGGCCCTCACTAACACTCTTGTATCCCTCGTCATTACGAACACACACCTAAAATTTCATTTGATTCTAAGTTGAAACGCTCTTGTTAAGGCCAAAACAAGTTTTTGGCTCTAGATTTTTTTTTTGTTGAAAGTTTATTTTTATTGATGTGGAAACCTAGATGAAATGGCATGGCACGTGGTTGATGATGTCCATGTTTCATCCCTTTATTCGTCCATGTCATCATCCTCCTTTCCTTCATCGATAATCAGATTATTTTCCTTTGCATTATTGATCAACGATTTCCCTTGACAACCCGAATTTGTTCACAAATTTCACCAAACCACGATCATTAATGATCAATGTTTTAATTCACATCAATGATTAGCGATTTCTTCAAAAAACAAATTGTCCTTGAATTTCCATGAACCCTTATCATCGATGATCGACAATTTAGTTCACATCAATGATTGACGATTTTTCCTGGCAACCAATTTTTGTCCACGAATTTCGTCGAACCCTGAAACCTTAGAATTTTTTATCAAATTTTAGGATGAATCTAGGTCATTGATCTTGAAATCAAATGATCTCGACCGTCAATTCACCATACTTCACCAATTTTACATATGAATCTCAATCGTTGATCGCCCAACCGAATACAACCTGGGTCGTCGATTCCCTACACTTCATCGGCAATCAATGAATTCCTTAGATTACGTGGCACGACATGTGGATGTTGACATGGAAAATTGGCTAGCATGGCATGACACATGGATGTTGACATGGCATGACACAGCATCCTCCTCTTTTCCCTTCATTAGTGATCGGTGATCTATCCTACATCGATGATCGACAATTTACAAAAGATTATTCCATAAGTTTTCACCCAACCCCAACCACGATGATTTATTTTGAAGAACGAAACACTTCATTGATTTTGCCGAAGCCTAATCATCGACAATTGATGATTGATGATCAATTATTTCTTTTGGTGAATGAAAAACTTCACTAATTTTGTCGAACCTTGATCATCGACGATCAACAATTTCTTTCGGCAAACGAAAAACTTCATTGATTTTGCCAAACTTCGAAACTTAGAAGTTTCTGCCCAAACTGACGTTGGATCTGGACCGTTGATTTTCAAGATCAAAGTGATCCCAACCATCATTTTATTAAAATCTCCAAACTTTGTCAAACTTCTCCAAACCAACAATTGAATCTCAGTCGTTGATTCTTAATGTCTAAATGATCTATGTCATTGATTCTCCAACTTCTTCAGTCACCATTAAAACACAAAAACTGACCTTCCCAACCGAATTTTAGCTCTACAACCTGTAGATTGATGCCCTTGATCATTTCTTCGATGGTTCTGAGAGCAATTTCGACCTAATTTTTCTTGAAAATCTGGGGATTTCACTCTAATTTCACAAATTTCCCCAAATGTGTCATAGATGAAACTTTACAATAGTGAATTTACCCAATTGGAACTACTCTTTGGCCCATACAAGTCTAGTGTTGAACCAGAAGCTCTAATACCACTTTATAGTGTTCCCCGCTACTAAACCCAACAATTCAAGATTTTTCTGATAAAAAGTATGCATTCTTAAAATGCCCATGCAACCAACAATATTTTTAATGCACAAATGCAGCGAAATTTATATTCACGCCACAACCCTCAAATGGGGTTCCACCTAGTGCATCATGACAGTAAAAAATTTGTCCTCCAACGCAACCTCCCATACTTTTGCTCCATCTCCGAGGCAGCGCATTTATACTAGCTCATTCCTCTGTGAATGTCAACTCATGCCAAACTTAATTGCTTGGATATCTTTGCTAGTGCACTCTGCAAATTTTAGTACTGGAGATTTGAAAGTTCTTTATGTTGTATTAAGGGAGATCTGTGTGGATCTTGCCCATGTGAAAGCCTCCTCTAGTTTTTTAATGAAGACTCGGGTGTTTTTCTCATTCATTTCTAGAAACAACATTGAGATTTATTTCGTAACCTTCTGCCTCCTCTTGAGCCTTGGTCTCTTTTGGTTATATCTTAGGATTCTCTAGTTTCCCCCCTACATCATGCCTCGAGAAAGAGGGAGACCCAAAAGAATCTCGGGTTCTTTCTATAGCCTCTCTCATCGTCATTGGTTTCCCTCCCCTTCTCCTAGTGTCTATGGTCCCTCTTCCCCCTCGGTCAAGAAAAATGATTCAGTGGTCAGTCATCACGAAGAAGATGTTTGGGATTACACGATAGTGGAGGAAGAGATACTTCCCGCTCAAAATCTGGATAATGTGGTTGCCCCTACTCTGCCTCCAATCAGCATAATTAGACCAGAGGATCTCATTCTTCTCGCTCATCTAACCCAAACATGTAGCTTGTTTCAAGCCCAAGTAGAAGATGTCTAAAGGTGTGCAAAAGTGGACCATCCCCGCAGGTTTTCTGATGAGTAGCTTCAGCTAATATTTGACATCTGAAGGGACATTGCAAAGAAACATTTCCATCAGGAGCTTATGGATCAAAGACTAGAGGCACTTTATGACTCGCTCTTAGGATAGCCAGTTGGTCAGCGTTGTCCAGAGTGTCGTCAACCTTGTGCCTTTACTCTAGCATGGTCATCTCCCCTTTGCAGGGATGGCATCAATGGGCAGCATGGAGTATGATTCATCTTCTCAGCTATGGTTTTCCTTATCTTTCTCTCGTAGTTCCTACAATTTTCAGGATCCTTTTGAATATAGGCATACTTTGTAAAAAAATTAGTAGACTTGGACATTTGGCGACACCCAAGACCTGGTGTTGGTGTTGGTTTCCTATTTTGGAAGCCCACACACTAGGTCATATGATTTATGTATGGACATCAGGTTTTTGAAGGTAATATAATTAACTAGCTTACAAAAAAAAACATTCACACAGCAACATATAAATGCTTCTAACTCAGAGTTTATGCACAACAAATAAATCCCACGATCTAATGCAAGATATTGATGATTTATGTGCATTTAAAAACATTACGAATGCAATGATTTATACAATACACAACAACATGTAATTTACCCAAGAACAGAGTATATGCATAAAAGATAAAACCCAGAAAAATAAGCAATGTAATAGAGATAAACACTTATATTTTAAACCAAATGTGCAACCCGTTGCAGAGGACAAATGTCCCACCTAATCATATATTTATTGCTCTAAATATCAGCAACAAATCACCCCCAATATGGGGCTACGGATCCATAAGAAAGGGGTGTCTCTTTACTGTCCACTTGTAGTCCAACACAACCCACAACATGCTAATTCTCCTTCCTTCTAGAGTAAGCTTCGGTCCTTGGGTGGGACCTTTGTTTCTCGATACAAACAATATTGTCAGTATAGACCACTTCGGTCCTTTGTTTGGAACCTTCGCTTCACCACAACCCTCTACTTTGTTACTCTAAATATTAGGTATTATAAAATCATCCCTATAGATGTAGAATCCTAGAGGTTGAGAAAGATTGCAAATGTAATATTCATTGTTTGACATTTTTGTAAGATTGATAATAAATGAAGTTTCTCCCCCATGAGGGTTCTCCTAACAAATATTTGTGAACCGCATGATGAATGTGTACAATATTGATTGTCCATTTCTTATCATGTTAAATGTTTCATGGGAAAGAAATATTAGTCATGATATTCATCAGACACGTTGTTTTTGTTTTAATGGTAACGGTGGTGTAGATACAATGAGATATTTTGACTTACCCATTAGAAAATAGATCACATAAGGCCCAAAGATCATCTTCTTAGCATAAAATGAACTAAAACTTATAACATTTGCATATGCTAAAAATTACATCATGTCATTGGACCATACTAGTGTATACACCTATTAAAGATGAATGGCAAGGATAAAGATAGTTTATAGTATAACCTAAGCAAGGTGTTTTCTACTTGTCATCCATATGTCATTTTCATAGACTTACCCTTATTTGATAGTGCTACATACAATAACGTTGAAATTACGCTACACGTGAACCCTATTAGTACAATTATCTCATCATTATTCTTCCACCACATGAACATTGTATCACTCTTTCCCACTATGACTGTTTACTTGCTTAATCCTTCATGTTGATCAAGTATACTATAAATTATCTTTAAACTCGACAAAAGATTATCCATATCAATTATTTTTATGCCAAAGGCATTCTTTTAAGGGACGGTTCCTCTTTCAATTTTTGTCAACTTTTCATAGCGTATTAGAAATCACCTTTGTTTTCATCTGCAAAATATGCTTTCATAGTTGTCCAGTCGAGATTCAAAATGAATGGATTCTTTATACTCACCGTTATTTGCATTAAACTTCAATGGCCTCCTCTGTCGTCCAAGTTTTCGAATATTTTTTTGTTGGATTACTGAGAGGGGGGCTGAATCAGTAATAGTTCAATCTAATCCTTTTTAGCCATATAATCCAGGTGTTATATCAATGTAGCATTATCATCCAACAACTGCAGAATAAATAAGCAATGAACAAATTAACAATCACACACATACACAGTACACCATTGTTTTACGTGGAAACCCAACGCAGGAGAAAACCACAAAATAGTTTTTCTTATATGTCTTGAAGAATTACATTCATTGGAAGCCCCAACTTCCTTTGTTTTCTAGCTACAACTGGAAGGAGGCTCCAACCCCCTAGTTTCTCAGGCTACAACCTGAGGGAAGCTCCAACTCCCCAATTCTCTGGCTACAACCAGAAGGAGGCTACAACCCCCTATTTTCTCCGGCTACAACCGTAAGGTGACTACAACCACCTGTCCTTACCCCGTCCAACTACCCTGAAGTAGAAGTAGAATGATGGAACCACTGTCACACTATCACTGTGAGATATACCACTGTACAATTATATCAATCTGTACCACTGACCTGCATCCAACCTGTACAACTACCATGTAATCAATATGTACCTGAATTGAACATGTATTAACAAAATACAATAGGTACACGACTTGTAGTGTTGCATCACGCGTATGTACGCGCCCTCTCTTTTATGCAGCTCGCATATGTATGCGACCAAACTGTTATGCAACATGCATATGCCTTTTGAAAACTAGGGTTTTCTTTCTTTTGAAAACTTCTGACCCTATGTAACTTCTTTCACATAGATTTGTAACCTATCACTACATCTAGACTATAATTGTACCTTGTGCATGGATCCTCATACGTAACCTTTACCCAAATCATATATATCTCTCTCTAGTCATGTGCCATATAGATGTGTGTAATCATGAACAAGTATAATAACCCTCACATGATCTAGTCATCAAACCCTTTCTGATGTTAAGCCTCTCAATAAATCAACCACTTCACAAATACAAGCTCTCAACCATGTACCACAAAAACCCTTAGCCATATTCCAAGAAATACAAGATGTGCCTCAACAAGGAGTATCAATGATAAATATACCAGCACTGTATTTCTATAGATTTGACTTATGTAGAAGATCCCATGCAGCCACTAGTCTCTCTAGGGAGAATCCTCAAATCTCCACAACCATTTCATATGCATACATCAAAATCCAACTATTCATAGAAATAAGACATACCTTTTGAATCAGTGGATAGATCTGATGTATCTGAGCACTGTAGACCTTCCTAGGAGCTTGATCTCATAATCTAGAACCTATGCATCTTCATCTTCTCAAGTTTTCATGGCTTTACCAACATGTACGCACCCTATACACTGCTAGCCCACGTACGCCTCAGAAAATAGGGTTTTTTTGTATTCGTTGTAGTTCCGAGAATTTCACCGTCAACCCTTCGTACTACCTCAGACTTTCACAACTTCAGATGTATCAATGAGTACTTGTAATAAGCCTCACACAACAAAAGATATGCAATGTGTTCAAGTGTGATTAAATGAGAGAGTCTTGCCTCTTATTTATACTTTCATGTAGTATTCCACTTTCCTTATTTTAAGGAGTTCTCCATTAACTTTATTATTTAAATAATTTCTTTGCAAACACTTTGACCTTTTTGGGGCTTCTAGATGACTCATGAGCGTTCTCCAAATTCACATGGCCATAACTCTCTAACCGTGAGGAGTTATGTGGCATTCCACATACCACTGGAATGGCATGACAAGCACTATCCATCTAGGATAGTTTCACTGACAAATTTACTGACCTTCATCTCATTATTCCACAATTAAGCATGGGTTCTCTAACCATACTTCTAGGATAACTCAATCCGCAAAGTGTCTTCCCATGATGGCTTTCACCATAAGGGGACCACTTTGGAGTTCATCCACTTGTACTTCTTATCAACCATGACATGACAATAATGAGTCATCTTTACATCAAACAAACTTGGGTCTATTACCTAAACCTTTGTGCTACCATAATTTCTTCAAGGGTTGATATCAATGACAACCAACCTTAATCAACAATCTCCCCCTTTGGCATTGATGGCAACACTCTGATGCAATTCTGAAATCATGTCATGCAATACTGAAGTCATATCACTCATACTCCCCCTGGAACCATGCCTCTGTACTCTACATCTCGGTGACGTTTTCTCCCCCTAGAATCATGCCTATGTTCTCTGCATCTGATAAACCTCTCCCCCTTTGTCATCAATGGCAAAGGTATCTTTCCATCCGGGGCTACTCCCCCTAACTGAATTGTCCTCTTTATGGTGCTTCCTCATGTGCATCTAAGATATATAAGATAAGCATTCAAAAGCATTCATTTTGGAGTAGAAATAACTCCGAGTCTCTGGCAAAGATACTCAAAGGCTTCCTGTGGAAGTGGTTTTGTAAAGATGTCTACCACTTGTTCCTTTGTGCCCACATACTCAACTCTGGTGTTCTTTTCTGCAACCTGTTCCTGTAGAAAGTGATACTTGATTGGAATGTGCTTCATCTTGGAGTGCATCACCGAGTTCTTTGAGATACCAATGGCGCTTGTATTATCACAATAGATTGGAATAGGCTCATCATACTCAACCTGCATATTTGTCATAGTTTGTTTCATCCAAAGAACCTGTGTACAACATGATGTTTCTGCAATATACTCTACCTCGGCTGTAGATAAAAATATTGATGATTGTTTCTTGCTTAGCCATGATATTAAACACTCACCCAAGTAGAACGTTGCTCCACTGGTGCTTCGTCGGTCATCAATACAACCTACCCAATCTGCATCTATGTAGGAAATAAGTGATAGATCCTTTCCTTTTGGATACCATAATCCAAACTCTTTTGTTCCTTTTAGATATATGAAAATCCTCTTCACTGCTAATACATGTGATTCTTTTGGTGTTGCTTGAAATCCTGCCACATGTCCAACTGCCTTCATTACATCTGGTCTGGATGTTGTCACATATAGTAGGATAACAATCATTGACCTATATTTCCTTTTATCTGTAGACTTTGAATCATCATCTTTTCTCAACTTGCAACTGGTTTGCATGGGGGTGATAACAGGTTTGCAATCTTCCATTCCGAACCTTTTTAGCATTTCTCTGATATACTTGGTTTGAGAAATAAAAATTCCTTGGTTTCTTTGACGTATCTGAAGTCCCATAAAGAAGGATAGTTCTCCAAGTAATGACATTTCAAATTCATTATGCATATCATTTGCAAATTTCTAGCTTAACCTGTCATCATCACTACCAAAAATAATATCATCAACATAAACTTCAATTAATAAAATACTACCTTGACTTACCTTGATGTAGAGGTTGTTGTCTGCACTTCCTTTTCTGAACCCTATCTGTTGTAGATATTTATCTAGTCTAGAGTACCATGCTCTAGGAGCCTGTTTTAGACCATACAAGGCCTTCTTTAATTTACACACATAATATGTGTTCTCTGACAACGGAAATCCTTCTGGTTGTTCAATGTAGACTTCTTCTTCAAGTTCCCCATTCAGAAAAGTTGATTTTATGTCCATATGATACACTTTAATATTTTTGGAGAAAGCATAAGCTAAAAGCAATTGAATTGTTTCCATTCTGGCAACTGGGGCAAATGTCTCTTCAAAGTCGATACTTTCAACCTGTGCATATCCTTTAAAAACCAATCTAGCTTTGTTCCTTGTAACCTGTCCATCTTCATTCAATTTATTCATGTATACCCACTTTGTGTCGATCACATTCTTATCCGTTGGTCTTGGAACCAATTCCCAAGTGTCATTTTTCTCTATTTGATCCAATTCTTCATCCATGGCCTTATTCCAAAATTCATCCTTGTTGGCCTCTTCAAAACAGGTTGGTTCAATCGTAGATGTGAGTGCTAGGTGTGTTTGTTCTGGTGAACGCATTCTTCTTCTAGTCTCAACTCCTGCATCTTTGTTTCTGATAATCTAATCTGAAGGATGATTCTTCTGTACTCGTCTGCTAGGTGTCTTTGAAGGCACTTGTTGAACTTGCTCTTATGCTTCTATCGGATCCTCTTCATCTTCCCCTTCTTTTTCATCTTCTATTCCTTTTTCGTAAAGTTGTTCCATTGATTCATTTTCTTCTTCCTTTAATTCTTGTCTACATGTTTCATCAATTGTTACATTGATGCTTTCCACAACTTTGTTCAATCTTAGGTTGTAACACTTGTATGTTTTCCTTGTACTTGAGTAACCAACAAGTACTTCTTTGTCCACACGAGAGTCAAACTTTCACATTCTGCCATCTTCTCTTTTGATGTATCATTTGATTCCAAAAACTCTGAAGTGTTTCACATTTGTTGGTCTTCATTTCCATAGCTCGTAGGAAGTTTGTTCAGTGTTGTTTCTGAGCATTACTCAGTTTTGAATGTGAACTGTTGTATGCACTGTCTGTGTCCAAAAAATATCTGTCAATTTGGAATCCATTAGCATTGTTCGAGCCATTTCATGTATTGTCATGTTCTTTCTTTCAACAAATCCATTATGTTGAGGTGTCCTAGCAATGAGAATTGTTTTTTTATTCCATGATTGCTGCAGTATTCCATAAATTCCTTTGAAGTGAACTCTCCTCCATTATCAGATCTCAAGCATTTGATTTTTGAATCTATTTCATTTTCAACCATTTCCTTGTAGATCTTGAAGTTTTCAAAAGCTTATGACTTATTCTTGAGAAAGCAAACTGCAATCATTCTTGTATAATCATCAACTAATAACATAAAGTATTTCTCACCTGTTAAAATCTTTGTTGTAGTTGGTCCAACTAAATCAGTATGCACAATTTCCAGTGGTCTTGTCGTTGAATATTCTTTTGATTTGAACCTGGTCTTTGTTAGCTTTCCTTGTTTACAATGTTTGCATAAAGTGTCGGTTGGTTTCGTGATCTGGGGCATTTCTTTGACTGCTTCTCTTTTGTTGACTTTGACAAGGTTATCAAAATGTATGTGACCCATTCTTCTGTGTCGTATCCAACTTTCATATCCCTTTCCTAGACAACACTTTTTATTTCCAATTTCACTTAACGCATATATGTTGTTTGAAGTTCTTACATCTGTAGCAATCAATTTTCTTGAACCTTATTTTCTTATCTCGCACTTTTGTGAATTGAAAGTAACTTTATGACCTTGGTCACACATTTGACTCACACTTAGAATATTATGTTTCATATCTTCTACTAGTAGAACATTTTCTGCCTTTGAATTCTTGTTCCCAATTCTGACTGTGCATTTTCCAATGATTTTAGTTGAATCATCATTTCCAAAGGAGATCGGTCCATCTCTTTCCTTTATTAATGTAAGAAACTTGTCTCTATCACTTGTCATGTGTTTTGAACAGCCACTGTCAACATATCAACCACGTTTCTTCTACTTAGCTTGTAAAGCAAGTATGCATTCTTCATTGTTGTATTGATTCTGCTTTCTTATCCATGTCCTTTTCTGAGGTTCTTGTCTATGATTGTTGTTGTTTTGTTGTGGTTCTCTAGGAGGGATTGTCATTCTGCAATCTTTGGCCATGTGTCCAAAGTTGTTACACTTGTAGCATTCTACTTCAGTGCTCAATGATTCTAACCTATTGTAACTTATTCTCTATGTTTCACTAGGCCTTCTTGAATAACCCTTTTCTGTATGACTTTCAAAGTTGTTTATGTCCCTGTTGTTAGCTCTGCAATTCACAGCTTTATGTCCAAAATTATTACATGCATAACATAAACCGAAAAAGATAGTTTGATAGCCGGGAATTGAAAATATTATGAAAGGAGGTTCTCTTATGAATCCTTCTTCTTCCTGAGACCTATTTGTTTCTGTTGGTAGTTGATTCTGAAATCTGAATCTTCTCGGTGGAGGAGTGTCCCTATAATTTTCTCTATATACCTTCCTATCCCCTTTGATTGTTTCTACATAGCTTTTTGGATATGTTTATTTTTTTATTGTTTTGGAGCTTGATCCCTTTTCTATTTGATTGTATCCAAGTCTGGACTTGTCATGATTAGGCCTTTGACTGCTGATAATGTCATTCAAAACTTTTGAACTGTTCTGCAAATTTTTCTTTTGAATATCATTTCTTAATGTGACAATCTCTTCTTCCAAATTTTCAATGATCCTGTCTCTTTCTTCTAGTTGTTCTTTGAGTGCTTCTTCAATTCTTTTATCTTCTTCAATTTGAACCTTCAAATTTGTGATCATTTGTTCTAATTCATGAATGTCTTCTTTCTTGTCTAGTTTCGCTTGTAGCTTCTTGTTTTTCCTCTTTTCTCTTCTGATAACTTCTATGGCACTCATCAATTCCTCTCGGTAGTCAACTTTTGCCTCTTCAATTTCTTCTTCGGCATCTTCATATTCTACTTCGGAGTCTTCTTTATCAGATTCTTCTACTGCCATGAATAGAACCCTTCATATCTCACTGACACTGACTTCATCTTCATCTGATGATGATATGTCTTCTTTGGTGCATAAGCTTTTCTTGAAAACTTTCTTTGTGGTTCTTTTGCCTTTATATGTTTGTCTGCTTTTTGAGTCACCTTCTTCATTTCTCTTTTTCTTATGAGGACATTTGTTAGAAAAATGACCAATACCATCACAATTAAAACAAATCAAAGGAAGTTTACCTCTATACTTACCGTTGGTTCTCTTGTTCAGTCTTCTGACAAAGTTGGCCACTTTTTCATCATTTTCTGAGACGTCACTATTGTTGTTATGTTTTTTTTTTTCTGGTTTCTTTCCCTTTTGCTTTGATCTTTTGGATGCTTTGAAGGTTGCTTCTTTTACATATGGATTTTCTTGTTCAGTTCTCATTTCATATGCTATGAAGATTCCATGTAGTTCGTCCATGCTTATTGAGTTTAGATCTGCTCTTTCTTCTAGTGATGATATCTTAGGGTCAAATCCCATAGGAAGAGATCTTAGTACCTTTTGAACAATTACATATTCTTGAATTTATTCTCCCAATCTTATGATTGCATTTACTATTTCATCGACTCGTAAGAAGTAAGCTACAATATTCTCATCTTCCTTCATCTTTAGTCGTTTGAACTAACCTCTGTAAGTTTGAAGTTTTGTTGCTTTGAATTTTGAATCTCCTTCATAAATATTTTGAAGTTTGTCCCAAATCTCTGTAGCAGATTTATAATGTGCAACTTTGGTGAATACCGTTTCACTAAGACCATTCATAAGTGCATGTGTGGCTTTGGAATTATTCTTACCAAGTTTCACTGCTTTGTCATTTGTTGGCAGAACTGTTGGTACTGTGTATCCATCTACAATTGATTGTCAAATTTCAAATCCCTGTGCCTATATATATGTCTTCATCCTTATGCTCCAAAATGCATACTTTTGTCCATTAAATTGTGGTATTCCATTTTTATACAAGTTGTTGCTCTCCATGATCTACCTTTCATTGGTTAAAATTATTTATGAAGGAACCGGCTCTGATACCAATTGTTGGATTACTGAGAGGGGGGGTGAATCAGTAATAGAGAAATCTAATCCTTTTTAACCATATAATCCAAGTGTTATATCAATGTAGCATTATCATCCAATAATTGCAGAATAAATAAGAAATGAACAAATGAACAATCATACACATACACAGTACACCAGTGTTTTACGTGGAAACCCAAAGCGGGAGAAAACCACGAAATGTTTTTTCTTATATGTCTTGAAGAATTACATCCATTGGAAGCACCAACTTCCTTTTTTTACCAACTGCAACTGGAAGGAGGCTCCAACCCCCTAGTTTCTCAGGCTACAACCTTAGGGAAGCTCCAACTCCCCAATACTCTGGCTACAACCAGAAGGAGGCTACAACCCCCTATGTCCTCCAGCTACAACCGGAAGGTGGCTAGAACCACCTGTCCTTACCCCGTCCAACTGCCCTGAAGTAGAAGTAGAATGATGGAACCACTGTCACACTATCACTGTGAGATATACCACTATACAATTGTATCAATCTGTACCACTGACATGCATCCAATCTATACAATTGACCTGTAATCAATATGTACCTGAACTGAACATGTATCAACAAAATACAACATGTACGCGACCTGTAGTGTTGTAGGACGCGTATGTACGTGCCGTATCTATTATGCAGCCCGCGTATGTATGCGACCAAACTGTTATGCAACCTGCGTATTCCTTTTGAAAACTAGGGTTTTCTTTCTTTTGAGAACTTCTGACCCTGTGTAACTTCTTTCACATAGATCTGTAACTTGTCACTACATCCAGATTGTAACTATACCCTGTGCATGCATCCTCATACATAGCCTTTACCCAAAGCATATATATCTCTCTCTAGTCATGTGCCATATAGGTCTGTGTAATCATGAACAAGTATAATAACCCTCACATGATCTAGTCATCAAACCCTTTCTGATATTCAACCTCTCAATACATCAACCACTTCAAAAATACAAGCTCTCAACCATGTACCACAAAAACCCTTAGCCATATGCCAAGAAATACAAGATGTGCCTCAACAAGGAGTATCAATGATAAATATGCCAACATTGTATTTCTGTAGATTTGACTTATGCAGAAGATCCCATGCAGCCACTAGTCTCTCTAGGGAGAATCCTCAAATCTCCATAACCATTTCATATGCATACATCAAATCCAACTATTCATAGAAATAAGACATACGTTTTGAACCAATGGATAGATCTAGTGTATCTTATCAATGTAGACCTTCCTAGGAGCTTGATCTTAAAATCTAGAACCTTTGCATCTTCATCTTCTCAGGTTTTCATGGCTTTACCAACATGTATGCACCCTATACATTGTCAGCCCGCGTACGCCTCAGTATGTACGCACCCTATACACTGTCAGCCCGCGTACGCCTCAGAAAATAGGGTTTTTTTGTATTCAATGTAATTCCGAGAATTTCGTCGTCAACCCTTCGTACTACCTCAGACTTTCGCAACTTCGGATGTATCAATGAGTACTTGCAATAAGCCTCACACAACAAAAGATATTTAATGTGTTCAAGTGTGATTAAATGAGAGAGTCTTGCCTCTTATTTATACTTTCATGTAGTATTCAATTTCCTTATTTTAAGGAGTTCTCCATTAACTTTATTATTTAAATAATTTCTTTGCAAACACTTTGACCTTTTTGGGGCTTCTAGATGACTCATGAGAGTTCTCCAATTTCACATGGCCATAACTCTCTAACCGTGAGGAGTTATGTGACATTCCACATACCACCGGAAATGGCATGACAAGCACTATCCATCTAGGATAGTTTCACTAACAAATTCACTGACCTTCATCTCATTATTCCACAATTAAGCATGGGTTATCTAACCATACTTCTAGGATAACTCAATCTGCAAAGCGTCTTCCCGTGAGGGCTTTCACCATAAGGGGACCACTTTGGAGTTCATCCATTTGTACTTCTTATCAACCATGACAAGACAATAATGAGTCATCTTTACATCAAACAAACTTGCATCCATTACCCAAACCTTTGTGCTACCGAAATTTCTTCAAGGGTTGACATCAATGACAACCAACCTTAATCAACATGTTCATCTCATGTGATTGAAAAGAGTATCTCATAGAAAAGAAGTTGTTGTAGTTTGTGTTTTCATTATTAGCAGTGGTGGAAACAGTGGTGGTTATTCATATTGGTCATATGTAGCTGAAAGGTGAATTGGAGGACGACTAAGGAGGAAGCAGTTGTCGTTCTTGCTGAATGGGGTGGTTGTTATTTGTGTTTGCATATGTTGGATGTAATGATATGTTAAAATTACCACGAACACTTATGGAATTAATTGCTTGTTGTTGTTGGATGGAGTGGTCTAAACCCCGCCCAATGGTGTTGTTGGGGTTCACCTTAGGCACTTCCTTTTGCAAGACATGATAATCTCTTGGGACCAAAGGATCAATCCATTCAAGCGGAAGAGGGCTTTGTCTGCTCGTGGAAAGATCATCTTTCAAACATATTGTTTTCTTTTCTATATGATTGACTCAAAAAATCCAATATATAAAGATATATAAACCATTAAGTCTTTTGAAATGTATCACTTCACATATTGTCTTCAACATATAATCACTTTGAGATAATGAGCAGTATTGCAATTATATGGATCAATGCTTAATCACTTTGGGATGACAAGTAGTATTGAAATTATATGGGTCAATGCTTTTGGCAAAGATGTGTATGGCCACGATTGGCTAAACAAAAGAATACAATCTAGTAATATAACAAGACCTCGACCATCATTAAAGGTTTCACTCATTCAATACTAAAACCAAATACCACTCTTGCATTTTTAACAAAATTTCCTTTCTTACCAATCCTTAAAGACAGTCATGTGGAATTTCCTTTCAAAGTACCATGAAATACAAAAGGAATGTGGAGGACATTGTGTAATGTGGATGCAAAAAGTTAAAATTTCCTTTAATATGAAGGATAAGAAGTAGATATGTTCTACTAGACTCTAGTTTTTAAACAGATTAGACTCTGGTTTTTAAACGGATTTGAACTATCTATTAAGTACAAAATGAAACATTGTACTTGAAAGGTCGAGTACGATCAATTGCCTCAACCAGAATGAGAGCAGGTAAACCAATCAGCCTGAACCTATCACACCGAAGCATCAGATATTGATTTCAATATCTTACTTTACACGATAAATTACCAATCAAAGTTATTAACAGAGCGATGTTTGCCATGGCATTTAAGAGCTAGGAGAAGTCATGAGTTAATTGTTGCCATGGCATTCAAGATCTAGCAGAAGGCACGGGTTAACAGATAACGTTGATGAGTGAACAATGTTCTATTGTCTCGAAAGATCAGAAAGTTTCGGTGGAACTCACAAAGATGTATGAATGGAAGCCAAGAAATTTTAAGATAATTGGTTTATCAATAATTTGTTTTATTTTCATAATAAATATGTTAAATTGTATATTATTTTTTAATAATGAAATAAATCAAAAGAGTATGTAAACGAAATTTGAATTTGTATGTTTAAATCATTCAAATCAACATAAACTTTTTCAAAATGAATTAATAAAACATTTTTCATAAATAAATTTATTTTAATAATTTTTATTATAATCATTTTCAAATTTAAAACTTTTTTATTATAATAATTTGCAGATTTAAAAATATGTAAATAAGAACAAATCCAAAAAAACTAAATCAGTGAGTAGCCAGATTCCAAATTAGGGTTATAAACATTGCATTGATGCAATTGTCATTTTGATGGTGATGGACCCAGAAAAATAAAAGTTGATCCAATACTTTGTTTATTTTTTATTTTTAAATGATACTTTGTTTATTTTTTATTTTTAAATGATATTTTGTGGTTATATTTTGAATATATAATTTGATAATAAGAGATTAGTTAAGAATTTGTGTTTTTATTTATAAATATTTTTTTATTAATTTTTATATATTTTGGGATTTTTTTTTTATGAATATTGTAGTTTTATATTTAAAAATGGTTGATATATTAAACTAAATACAAATGTATTTGGAATTTTGATTTTTTTATAATTTTCAATTTGTTAATATTAAAAATATTTTTTTCCTTCAAATGAATATCTATATATAAAAAATTAATATTATATAAAATAAAGAAATATTTTAATTAATCAAATTTGTATATAATTTATTTATAATATAAATATAAAAAAATTATATGTATGTGTGGGGTATTTTTTTTCACATAAGTTAGAGGATGTTTATTCATTAAAAGGGGTGCAGCCTAAATTGCTAAATACAAAATTAAGAACCAGATAACAATACAAAATTCCAATTCTTTCAAAACAGTCAGCATCCATAAGCTTATTTTACCTCTATGTGTTTTCCAAAACTAACATTACTACATAATTGAACAGAGTAAAATCGGTAAACGATGCCATGAATACAGACAAACAAACAAAACATGGCTAAACTTTAGAGTCTAGATCCTTGTAGACCTTCGTATCTATGATGTCTTCAACATCTGGTGGCACAGCTAGGGCATTTAAATCTAGGAGCTAAGACGCCTCTAATCTGGACGAACAACCAAGGACCATACCAAAGGCAGAGTTCCCTTGAGCTTCTTCCCTTTGAGAAAGCTACAACTGAAGAGATTATACTTAACTTTGTAGTGAGTCGACCTCATCCTGAAGTTGACCCACTAATACCCGATGCTGAACCAGAGTGTCCAATGCAAAAAGGATACTAAAGAATTCAGGGCATTAACCGTAATTACTATACATTGATGTTCCTGGAATTCACTATCCTCCAGTTCCTCTTCTTGATACCTATAATTCGACCCATTTTCCATAACTGACCAATTGCCCGAAGCAACCAATGATTGATATCGAGAGAGGCAGTGAAATGAAGGCAAGACCACAAGGCTCACGCAATTAACAACCTTACCACTCAACACACCACTCCCCGAGAAGAACCCAAACTGCATCCAAAAAGGTCGAGGGACAACAAAGATAGAAAAAACCAAACTACAAACGAGCTTTTCCAACATGGAGTTGAGGAGCAATAAGACTTCCAGGGCTTCATCTCTGAATTTAACGACAGAGAATCCTTGCCTAATTAAGACAATGCATGCATCTCATGCCTTGACATCCTTGTCCAAATAAACTCCCATGAATTTTCCATGTGAACGTCATGTGAGCCAACTGACGACATTTGTTGGATTCACCATCTTGATTTGTACTTCCACCTCTCTTCCATTTGCATCCATTATAGCAACTTCCCAATCATGTGTCATATCCACCAAGCTAGGAAAAAAATTATACTGGACTCATACCATCGCCAAAGATCTCTTGCAACACCCATGAGCCATAATACAATGCCCACTCGTAGTACTAGGAACCTACCTCTCCCCTTTATCTGAGATGAGACGTTACATTATAGCCTACATGAACCTTCCACGTTCTATCAAATAAGTGACTTCTAGAGCCACACAGGCCCGACGAGCCCCACCCAAGTGACAGGGACTAGACATTAGGGAGGAGAGGCCTTGACATCCTTTTCCAAATAAACTCCCATGAATTTTCCATGTGAACGTCATGTGAGCCAACTGATGACATTTGTTGGATTCACCATCCTGATTTGTACTTCTGCCTCTCTTCCATTTGCATCCATTATAGCAACTTCCAAATCATGTGTCATATCCACCAAGCTAGGAACAAAATTCTATTGGACTCATACCATCGCCAAAGATCTCCTGCAACACCCACGAGCCATAATACAATGCCCACTCGTAGTACTAAGAACCTATCTCTCCCCTTTATCTGAGATGAGATGTTACATTATAGCCTACATGAACCTTCCATATTCTATCAAATAAGTGACGTCTAGAGCCACACAGGCCCGACGAGCCCCACCCAAGTGACAAGGACTAGACATTAGGGAGGAGAGACTAAGTGCACCACCCCACAAACCCCCAAGGAACCTAGGGCTAAACCAATGGCACTATTAGCCATTTCATCAACTTCTTTGTTGTTTTCATGTAGAATGTGGAAGAACTAAACAGAAAGATTAGATAAATTGGTCCTTATACGCTCAATAAGGGCCTTCAAGCCAACATCCCTAGGAGCGGAGCCATTGACAAAGTATCTGATGGTGTTTCTTGAATATCCCACAATGTTCAATTGAGATATTGTCTTTCCTTGGCCAGTTGTATCCCCTGATAGATTGCATAAGCTTCTGCCTTATTATTCATAGTTACCCCAATATTCCAATAGAATTCTAATTCTAAAGTTCCTCTAGGGCCATAGAGCACCCCTCCCGCACCTGCCTCCCCTGGGTTTCCTTTAGAATCCCATCAAAGTGCAAAGTATAGCATGTTTGGGAAGAAAGCCAAGAATGAAATTCGGTTGGAGAGAATGAAGCTACCAAAATGATCTCTGAGAAACCTTATTATTGACTCTAACATTTTTGTTTATTTTGGACATCCAAAGCTCCTCCTCTGGGTCTAGTCTATAGGGGGGCTCCACTCTAATTCTCTTGGAGTTCAAATACCCTTCCATTTGTCCCAAAGAATGCATAGCTATAGAATGAGGATTGGAATGTTTATTCTTAAATATGGATCTATTTCTGGCAAGCCACAGTTACCAACATACATATTTAAAAGATGCCTTCTACGCTCTTTGAAACACAAGCTTACCTTGGAAAGAGCCATGATAGAAAGACCCCCACTTTCCTGGCAGAGTTTTAAGGTAAGCATGCCATGATACCTTGTGGAGCAGTTCTAAATAAACAAGTTTCCATACATGTTTGGAGAATTCACATTCCAAGAATAGATGAGTAGAAGATTCAAGATTTTGAAGGCACATGGCACATCGGAAAGGCCCCTGAAATCCTCTTTTACTCAAATTATCCCCTGTGAGGAGCTTACCATGAGCTAAAATTCAATAGAAAATATTGATTTTCGGGAGCCCATCATTGTTCCAAACGTTCCTCCAAATATTTGGGTTTTTAGGGAGAGTAGATCGTTGAAGCAAAGCAATATATCCTTCCTTTACTGTATAGCCTACTACTCCTAAAATTCTACTATATATTTCTTGTTGATGGACCGGGGTTACCCCTTTAAGTTTTGACAAAAAGGAATGAGACGGACTATTGTTCCAAACGTTCCTCCAAATATTTGGGTTTTTAGGGAGAGTAGATCGTTGAAGCAAAGCAATATATCCTTCCTTTACTGTATAGACCACTACTCCTAAAATTCTACTATATATTTCTTGTTGATGGACTGGGGTTACCCCTTTAAGTTTTGACAAAAAGGAATGAGCCAGACTATTGAGACGGGGAGGGAGATGACCCAAATCCCAATCCGACTAGTCTCCATTTGAGTTCCACCTTGAGATATCAAATAGAGTGAGCTTATGCAAATTTTTCAACCAGCTCCTGAAGGGAAGGAAAGAGGGATCCTGACTTAGAGGGGAGGATCCTAGGAAGCCATCCTTCTATATGTTTATATGTCTTATGTTTCCCGTAATCCAAGTGATATATTTTTTTAAATAAGGAAAGAAGGCCTAAAGCAACTTCCAAATAGCTAAGCATGGTTTCCTAGTTCAGAGGCCATCAAGGCATCTTCTTTTATCCTTAGAAAAACATTTTTTAAGTAAATCTCGTTTCCACCATTCACTTTCCCATGTCGTCAATATCCATAGAAGTTTTGATCCAAGGGAAACGTTCACCATCTCAGGGTCTCGAATGCCAAGACCCCATGATCCTTGGGGGACCTCACCAAGTTCCAATTTTCCAAGTGAATTCACTTTGAATTGTATTTGCCTCCCTGCCACGGAAATTTGTGAATTTCTTGGGCTAAATCTTTTTTAATACCAACAAAGACCAACAAAGAAGAGAATTGAAAAATAGGGAGAGAGGATAGGACACATTTGATAAGAACCAGTCTGACAGTTGGATTCAGCTAGAAAGCACTCCAGATTTCAAACTTCTCTTTTATTTTCTGCAGAATAATTTTCTAAGTATCTCCTGAAAGCAATTTTAAACAAATCGACAATCCCAAATATTTAAAAGATTTCCATTTAGTTGTAAACCGGACTTGGAAGATGTGAGTAATTCCCATCAGATTATGTGCACTGATATTCCAAACATAAAACTGATTTTTGTTCTTATTTATTATCCCACCTGAGATTTGAGTGAACTGGTCTAGAACAAATTTGAATTGACGAGCTATAATTCTTGAGCCCCCCCAAGCAACGGAGTGTCATCAGCAAATTGGGAGTGGTTGATTATTTTAACCCCTTAGGCAATCCGAAGACCTAGAATTTCTCCTGAACTATGCTCCCACTCAAGTCTTGTATTAAGAGCTTTCGCCTGCAAGAGCACATAAAGAAGAGGGGAGACAGGAAAACCTTGTCAAAGACCCCGAGATGCTTTGAAAAAAGGGGTTGGCCTGCCATTGACCAGTGGAGTAATCCAGGGATTGTTGATACAAGAGTTGATCCAGGAGATCAAAGTCTGATTGAAGCCAATTTTTTCTAAAACTACATTGAGAAAGTTATGCTTAACTCTATCAAAGGCGTTAGCCATGTCTATTTTAATGATCATACCTTTTTCCCCTTGGGTGTAGCTCGAATGAATAGCCTCTTGCACCAAAATGATATTATCCCATATTTTCCTTTTCTCCATAAAGCCCCCTTGATTTGAAAGAATGAGGTTGCATAAAAGAGGTTTCGGCCTATTTGCTATGATCTTTGCCATAATTTTATATGAAACATTCCATAAAGAGATGGGGTGAAATATTTAAAAGGAAGTGACATTTTTTTCTTTTGGAATTAGGGCGAATAAGGTTGAGTTTGTGCCCCCTCCTATTCGCAAATATTTATGCACATATTGAATCATTCGAATTAGATCATATTCAATGATGGACCAATAAACCTTTTGTAGAAGTGGGTAGTGAAGTCATCAGGCCCAAGGGATTTATCAGGATTAAATTGATTCAGTGATACAAAAATTTCCTCTTCAATGACTGTCTTATTCAACTCCAAATTATCTTCCTCACAAATCATCAAGGGAATGTAAGATATAAATTGCTTACATAGTTCCTTGTTCAACTCACCCCCTTATGAATATATATTTTCAAAATGAATGGAGGTTGCCTTCTTAATATCCTCAAAAGAAGATAACACCTCATCTAATTGAGTATTAATTTCTTTAACCCTATTATGTCATTCCTAAGATTTAGCCTACTTATGAAAAAATGAAGTGTTTTTATCTTCGAATTGAAGCCACAAACTTTTGGACTTCAATCACCACATAGTCTCCTCATCTTTCAATGAGTTGATATATTTTTGATACACGATTTGCTATTGTTACAATAGATAAGGAAGTACTCCAGTGCTTTCCAACCTTTCTTGAATATCCACAAGCTTCCTCTGATTCTGTAATACTTCCGCGGACGGAGAATGGACTAATACCTTTACCCAATTTTAAGAGAAACCTTTGTTAATTTGAGCTATCGTTCCTAGATATGAACAATGGAGCCAGAGATCCACTGACTCCGGAAGTGAGAGACCAAAGGGAAAAAATTCAAGATTCTCCATTCACATTGGGTTAACCCGGAAGGGAATTGGCCCCAAATTCTCCTCTTTCAAGATAGAAATAGAGATAGGGTAGTGATCAGAGCTTGCCCAAGGGATAATGAGAGAGTAGATCATCCCAGGGAGAGACAAAAAGGAGTTGTGAATAATAAAGCGTTCAATCCTAGCCACAGTGTGACCTGGAGAAGTTCTTATGTTATTCCACATAAACTTGTCCTTGATTTGATGAACATCAATTAGATCCAAAGTAGAAATGAGGTCCTCCATCTTATCCCTTGATGGATCCCTGAAAATGGAACCCCTTCTTTTTTCCCTCAGATAGAGGGTAGTATTAAAATCCCCAACTATTATACAATTTTTATTGAACCAGGCTTCCCCAATTCCTAATAGAGAGTCCCAAAAATATGATTTTTCCCAATAATTATTGGGTATATACACATTAAATAAATGAATTAAAATACGTATAGATAGATGAACAAGCTTGAACAGGATCTAGTGTGTTTCTTTGAGGTTTCTTTCCATCCGATAGATTTCTGGGTTTCAGAGAATGCATAATCCCCCTTATTCCCCCTTTGCACTGACTGTTACTGCTTTAAATTTTCTCCAAATTTGATGCAATTAATGAAGGACCTCGTGATCCTTCAATTTGTCTCCTGGATCAAAAGAATTTGGAGTTTATCTGCTCTTATTAACTTTCCTAATGCTTCTTTATTTTCATTACTACCCAATCCTCTACAATTCCAGGAGACTAATTTCATTGTTTACCTGAATATTGTTGAACTTATGTTTATACTGAGATAGGGGGGTGAATCAATATAAGATCATTTTTATTTTATTTAAACATTCATCAATCATTCATTAGTCGAGAAACAATAATCACATAAAAACTCAAATCATAATGCACAAAGTTTAACATGGAAACCCAATCTAGAGAAAACCATAAACTTATATTTATAAATGTATGTAGGCACCAACCTACTTTAGACACCAATCTCTTTAACTGAGCACCAACTCAGCAACATGTAGGCACCAACCTACTGGAGATACCAATCTCTTTAACTGAGCACCAACTCAGCAACATGTAGGCACCAACCTACTGGAGACACCAATCTCCTCAACTAAGCACCAATTCAACAAGATGTAAGCACCAACCTACTGGAGACACCAATATCCTCAACTAAGCACCAAATCAATAAGATATGTGTAGACACCAATCCAATATCTTCATACACAGAGTACTTTTGACTTCACATGCATGCTTCATTCCATAGACAATCCTTCAAACCCTATCAAGCTTCATAGCATCATTCCTAGAATGTAATCACTGACAGTTGTTGACTCATAAAATTGCCAACTAGACCACCAAGCCTGTAAATGGTTGCAAAGCACAATTTAAGGAAAAATATGTGTGTGTGTGTGTGTGTGTGTGTGTGTGTGTGTCTAACTATAGATGCCCCCCCCTAGGAAGAAAGCAAGGTCATTTATTTTCAAATATCCCCTTGGATCGAGTATCACTTGTTAGCTAATCAGATTCCATAAGCATGTGTCTTGATTATGTTTCGCTGGCAGTTTAGAGATCAAACTCACTTACAGATTACAATGGTATTGGTTATTTCTATGGTTTGATTACAAGCTTGTTGTGAAAAGAAGATGGTTCTAGTCATAATTTTCAAAAAAAAAACTTCATATTGCATATTGCTCATGGATATTATAAGGAAGTTACAAAGGGTTATTGAGCAATTCAAGCCTCTCCAATTTAAAGATAATATGTCTCAATAACATAAGCTAGGTCCTTGGTTGTTCATATGACATATTCTAAAAAGAAAGGGGTTTATTACATTATACAAGTTGTGCATGATATATTCACATATGTTATATTACATTATATGGTAATAATATGTTGACACAAGGGTGGCACGTTCAGGTTTGAATGCATATAACTTGTGATATAATCAAATGTGATATTGTATGGCACCACCTTTTCGACCTTGTTGTTTCCTTTCACGATGGTTTGTATATATGCATGTCACATCATTTATTAGCAGCGAATGTGGGACAAAGTGATAAAGGTTGGTCATCATATGGATATGCATTAAACACTATGAGGTGACATGGTTCTTGGCACATGATAAATGGTATGCGTGGCACGTTTATTTGGTATGCGATTGGTGATTGACTAGCATAGTGGAAGTTGAGTTGGATCAAGAGTTAATGGTGTTAGTTGTCTTGGGAGAACGTGAGGTTCCATGCAAGGTTCCATGCATTCAATGCATGGGACACATAGACTTTGATTGAGTTGTCACCTGAATGTTCTAGCATTTTTCTCCTTGTTGTTTGGGTTTTGTTGCTCTAGAATAGCAGAGCTACTCGACCTTGGCTGAGACTGTTGTTTCCACTAAAACACATTTTTTGAAAGGGAAATAAGTGCTACAAGAAAGGTATGTAACTCCAACATTAGACCCATCAAATGCATGTTAATATTTGTGGTTATAATTTGGAAAACAAGCTATGTTTGATTGTGAATGAACGTGTTGCTTGTTCTTTTACTCATGGGCATTCATTTTAAAGGTTACGGTTGTTATTTGAAATCTTCTTTTTTCATACAAAGATAGTGTAAGACATTTTCCTCTACTTTTAATTAAATTCTGACCTAGGATCATAAATATAAATGTCTCTAGGGTTTCCTTACTCATGGGTTGTAAACTATTGCTTTGGCATTGTTGTTATACTCCACCTCACAATCTATCAAAGGTTTCTTGTCGACTATTACCTTGTTATGAAAGGCTTTCATCATAAAATACAAGTTTATCAGTCGCATTTCCTCATATTGACTCTTATTGATCTGTGGGTTTCTTGTATCCTATCTAGTTATGCCTCTGCATGTCTCTGTTTGGAGATATTAGTCTTGAGCCAGAGTAACATTATTTTTTAAGAAAAAAAAAAAAAGAGGAAAGTCTTAAACCCAGTTTTGAACCCACATATTTAAAAGTTATGCATGAGCCGAAAAGTTTTAGGTCTTACCATTTTGCTAAAACCCTAGGGTTTTTGCAATTCTGAACATGTTTAAGGAATAATTGAAAATAAAAAGAGTCTTCATGTATCTCGATAGCCTCGACATTTTGATAGCATTGCATTAAGTCTGCTATTGTGGAGGAATAAATTATAGACCTGAATCTTTTTCCTTCGTCATATGGTCATTGGAGAAACTAAGGATAGTTCTGCATTTCTTGTGGCCTCGAACTGTTGGAAGTTTTGATGCTCGGTTTGGCAAATAACTCAATTTCTTGTTTAGAAAAATGTTGACTCTATAATTTTAAACAAAGGGGGAATTATTTGTTTCATCAAACTCATGAATTGGAATAAACATGATACAACATGCTTGATCATTTGGTTGAAGTTTGATCCTAGAAATCCGTGGGTAGATGCTTATATTCATTTATTATTGTTCATTTAAAAATGATGGCATAAACAAGTTTACAATTACGATGTTAGACCCAGTTTTGAGCTTTGTTGTTCAAAGATATATATGATGGTGATATAATTTTCCATGATATACTCATTTATTGTTTTGAGGGTTATAGTCTGTACATTTTGGCAAGAGAAAAATTATTTGAACAGAGCCAGACTTGACCCAACTGATCTGAAGTATACAAGTTGTTGGCAAATGTTTTGTTATGAGTTATATATATGGACATTGTTGGTTGCTGAGTATAAATGTGGTGTTTGGGTATTAAAACAAGAACGTAATCGATTGTTTGGAAATTTAATGTTTTATTTTGTATAAACATGACCAAACCCCTCATCTTACACTTTACATAAATTATTCCTTAAATCTCATTTCCATTTATCATTTCAAAATGTCATTTATTTCTTCCTTTGTTATATGAAATTAGAGGTTTATCCATCAGTTAGTGTTATAAATGGACAATAGAAATATATTATATGATGAAAGAGCGAAGTTTTAAGAGATTTGTTCCAAAGAGATTATGATAAATAAACTCTTTTGGACTGCTCAGGGCCAATTCCCTCATACTCTCATAATTCATAATTTATTCCTAGCTCCTAATTTCATTTTCATTTTATCCAAATCTTTCCCCCTAAGGTATAAAAACTCATTAGATGGTGAAAGGCTAGTAATGATGGTTTAGAGTTGACAAGGCATTTTGAAGTGGTTGTTGTGGATTGGAAAAATGGTCAATGGTGGATGTAATATTGTTTTGAACATGTATCATTATTTTCCTTATCATAATTCCATTTTTCATACATTGCAAATCCCCTCATATTCCTAAATTTCATTAAAGTTCCCATGTTCTTAAATGATAATTACTTGTCTAGGATGATGAAAAGATTCAAAGCAGAACTGATATTTTGGTTGACCTTCCCTGTATATCTTGGTTGCTTGCATGATTGTTTTCTATCAGACAGATCTAATTCCAAATTATGTTTATTGCAAATAGTATTTGATGTCTCAATTGCTATTGTTACATACTCTAACTTAGCCTTGTACTTATAGATGATTTTATTCGGTAGAGGAAACATGGGAAGAGGGAGAAGACCTAATGATTATTGGGGAAATAAAAGACTTCATTTCTCAATCCACTTTGATGTTGACTCTAAGGAATTCAATGAGCTCCTACAAACAAGTTTCTTAAACCTAGCAGGACAAGGGGCCTTTCAACCCCATCCTCCACCTGAAAGGCCACCCCTCCAACCTCATCATAGCATTTATGGTGTTCCTATACAACCACATATGTCCTTACCTCCTCAGATCCCAACCAATGATGGTTGGAATGAGATTGTTAAACCTACTCAAAATCAAGTTCAAGGATGACCCACAACTTCATTACCATTACCTCATCCTCCTCCCAAGTGGTCTACCCTACATAATATTACATCAGAAGTCTCTTATGCCCATTCAGCTCAACCATTACAGAAGCTTAAGTCTCATATCCAAGAACCCCAACCTAGCAAGGGCAAGCCGCCTGCCCATTATGTTGAGTTTGATCAATCAATAACTTCCTCGCACTCAGTTACCTCTCATTCCCAGCAGCCCAAGCATGAAGATAAACATGTTCCCTTTGGGGATATGCATCCAGAAGCATCAACGGTAAAGGTAAAACATTTGTACATACATATTCAGAGTTTGTGAAGGTAGCAAAAGCATAGGGAAGTGAGCAAAGGAAAACTGCCTCACATAAGAAATATGACTTATGATTTCATAATGTTGTCATGTGATGATTTCACTGTTGAAGACAGACTTATTTATTTTCTAGACAACAATATTTTTGGACATGTCTATGATTCATTTTTGGGATATTTCATATTAGTATTTTCAGGGGAGCTTGATGACATTTTTATTTTTGGTATGAAAAATAATTGCAGCAACCTCAGTCTAAATAATAGTTGGCATATTTTTTTGAGAGCTAAATGCATATCTTTGGGGAGTCAAAAGTGTGTTTTTTAAATATTTCATGCAAGCTGATTGGGTTAATGTTATGTTAATATACGTGATCCATAATTATTTTATGGAGGAACAAGGGGATATGTTGAGAATTAAACAAAGAGTTGTTAGGGGGTCCCCGCCTATTAGTTAATATTTATTTTACCCTTATAATTATTATCAATATTTAATTATGAGTTGCCTCTATTTAACTAAAATTAGTTAACAACTTAACTAAAGGGTAGTTGGAACTACTCAAACTACTTTTTGAGAGATAAAAGAAGAATTCAAGGGAAAAGCAAAAGAGAAGAGATAGAGACAAAAACTTCGATAAGATTTTCTCTTGCTCTAGAATGAGATTGCATAACTGCTTCATCCATTTCTGAAATACTTAAAGGCTAAAGATTTCGTATTGATAGCAGGGTCTTACTGAAGGTGGTAATAGGGAGGGCCAAGAAGCATCGATTATTGACATGCTTATAATGTTGATCATCTGTTTCTGATAGTTTGTAAAATCTTATTGGATTTATGGATTGGTTTTCAGTGCTAATTAGGAATTTTGTGCAGAGTCAAAGTAGTGGCAAATTATGGCTTGTTGATCCATTTATTTTCCAGTCTTGGTTTT
Source organism: Picea engelmannii (assembly GCA_009831015.1). NCBI lineage: Eukaryota > Viridiplantae > Streptophyta > Pinopsida > Pinales > Pinaceae > Picea > Picea engelmannii. The sequence goes on along the minus strand of ML787713.1, from coordinate 383,208 downwards.
ACTTGGAGGCACCAATAATCTCTGTGATAATGTAACCTTTGACTTCTAAGTATTTTTCTGGTCCTTACCCATTCTGGTTATGAAAGAATGTATTTGGAAGTGTTTCAGAATTGAATGAATAAAATCACTTGTTGGTTTTGAGGTCTCATTTTTGGATTATGTGTATGATATTATTTCATTTTGTTTTGTTTTCATAACTATTCAGTAAACTATTTATATTTCTGATATATTTTTATCTATCTTTTTATCATAAATTAATATAAAAGACAACATTGATCTCAAGAACATATTTCTTGAAGGTTAATTGATAATTTTTCAAAATGGTTACAAACATAGGGTAATAATCCCGACAATCTTTCCTTAGCCTAGCAAGATTTGAAAATTTTGGTATTAGGGCAATTATTCCTTTTCATCAACAACGACAACATCCGCTAATGGAAACATCCACTGACGACAAAATCCACTGACGACAACATCTGCTAATGAAAACATCCACTGATGGAAACATCAAAACCTCAAAACAATGCAAACGACAACATCACAGACCTTCAGTCCTTCATAGCACACCTTGAGAATAAGAAAGACCTCAAGAAAATCCCTTAGACTTATCTTGCATACCTTTAGATCCTAGAAAGACACCCCAACACCTTTAGCGCACCTCAGATCACTTATGCACACCTTAGACTTGATCTCTTGCTTGGTTGCACTACAAATGAAAAAATATATCATGTATTTATAGTAATTTTGTCCCAACTTTGAAGGTCGACCTCAATTTTCTAGTTGGGTTGTCGGACAAAAAAAATCTTATCTCCTCATTTATAAAGAGTTAGAAGAAATGCCATATACCGTTGGAAAGGCCTCAAAATAATATTTCCAACCATATAACTTGTGCTCCCATTTTAGTTAGGTATGTAGGGTAAAACTTCCTTCAAAGATAGGGTATCCAAACTTTATCATAAAAAATCCAAAAGTAATACTTTCAACAGTCTCCATATTGCAATATTTATCATAGACATTTGTAGGCTCCCCCTGTCTTTGACATCAAATGCCAACATTATTTTCAACAATCTCCCCCTTTGTCATCGATGGCAACCCTTAGTCAATTTTGTAATTCTCCCCCTATTTGCAGCTATCCTTGTGTCTACAATTCTTCCTTTGTCTACAATTTCTCCCCCTTTGACATCAATGGCAAAGGGTTGCTCCCCCTAAGCTTGTGCTTCCTTTTAATGACGAGATGAGAGGGATATCACTCCTAGTTTTTTTTCCATGCACCACTTTTCTTCTTTGACTTCATCGAGTATGTACACATCACTTGAGGTTCTATTTGCATTTGCCACCAATATTCCTGAAGCTACTTTCCATATCTCACACCCTTTTGAATGAAATGTGAGGTTGTAACCTTGATCACAAATTTGGATGACACTTAGAAGATTATGCTTTAACCCTCAACATACAAGACATTATGTGTCTTTGTCTTTCCATTATAAAGACTAACAATACCTTTTGCAACTATCCTTGCAGAAGCATTATCTCCAAAAATAACATTGCCTCTTTTTTCTTCCTTCAAGGCGAGAAACTTAGTTTGGTCCCTTATCATGTGTTTTGAACATCCATTGTCAATGTACCATTGGTTCCCTTTATTTTGAGCATAAAGTGCAAGTCCACATTCTTCCTTCTTCGATTCTTCTTGCTTCTTTTTCCACACCCTGGTGTATTTTTCTCTATGCTTGGTAAGAACATCTTCTTCCTTATTTTGTTTAGGAGAATTTATTATGTTGCTTCTACAGTCACATGCTATGTGCCCATAGTTATTTCACTTATAACATTCAGTACTGTAATCAAGTAGGGGAGCAAATGAATTGTAGTTTATGTTAGCAAACCCATGAGAAATTTTGGTTTTGTTTCTCACATAATCATCCTTTGAGGTCTTATAAGAACCTCTATTTCTATCTCTCACATGATCACTTCTTGCATAAGATCTACAATATATTGCCTTATGACCAAAATTATTGCAAGAAAAACAATAGCCAAGAAAGATATTTTGGTACCAGTTTGTAAAAGGCCTTCTTAGTGGAACAAATATTTTGAACTCATTCTTGTTATTCTTGTAAGAAGACTCAAGTTTATGCCGATCATCATTGCCTTTCATGTTGTTGCTTTCATTGTTGATGGAGCCTTTGAGAATATTGGCATAACTTTTAGACTCTTCTTCATTTTCCTTTCTTGATGGCTTTGTGACCTTAATGCTTGCATCTCCCTCGAGGATCTTTTGTTTTTCGTCATAGCCAATACCCGTCTTGATGGATGGTGACCTTTGGCAACTCAGAATATTATCTAAGATTTCAATACTCTTTCCAAACTTCAAGCTTCTATTTAGCTGATTGGTTTTTTTCTCTAGTTCATTTCTTAAGGAAATGATTTCAGCCTCTAGCTTCTTACAATTTTCTTCCTTTTCTTTCAGCTCGCTTCTCACCACTTTTTCTATCATTTTTGCTTCTTCTAATTGAGTCTTTAGGATGATAATTGTCTTCTCTATTTCTTCAAGATCATGATCCTCCTCTTCATATTTTTGCAATTTCTCTTGCTGCTTCTTTTTCTTAAGCTTGTTTATTTTTTCGAAGGCACTGGCGAGTTTTTATTCAAGATCTTGTTCTTCTGAATCTGGTTTTTCTTTCTGATTATCTTCATTTTCTTCATCAACAGGCTTTGTTTCCATGGTTTTGGAGAGAGATTCTTCTTCATCGTCAATATATTCCCTTTCTGCATATGGACACTTAGTAACAAAATGTCCTTTTCTACCACACTTAAAGCATTTGAAGGGTAGCTGACCTTGTATTTTTCAGGTCCTCCTTTTAGATTTCTCAAAAAATGTGTTTCTTTTGTCCTTGAGTCACAGCTTGAGCAATCACCAAATCCCTCTTCATAAATGTTTTTTAGCTTGTCCCAAATATATTTCTAGTGGTCTTGTCATTGAATATTCCTTTGATTTGAACCTAGTCTTTGTTTGCTTTCCTTGTTTACAATGTTTGCATAAAGTGTTGGTTGGTTTCGTGATCTAGGGCATTTCTCTGACTGCTTCTCTTTTGTTGACTTTGACAAGGTTTTCAAAATGTATATGACCCATTCTTTTGTGTCATGGCCAACTTTCATCTCCCTTTCCTAGACAACACTTTTCATTTCCAATTTCACTTAATGCATATATGTTGCTTGAAGTTCTCCCAGCTATAGCAATCAATTTTCCTGAACCTTCTTTTCTTATCTTACACTTTTGTGGATCGAAAGTAACTTTATGACCTTGGTCATACATTTGACTCACACTTAGAATATTATGTTTCATATCTTCTGCTAGTAGAACATTTTATGCCTTTGTATTCTTGTTCCCAATTCTGACTGTGCCTTTTCCAATGATTTTAGCTTAATCATCATTTCCAAAGGACACTGGTCCATCTCTTTCCTTTATTAATGTAAGAAACGTGTCTCTATCACTTGTCATGTGTTTTGAACAGCCACTGTCAACATACCAACCACGTTTCTTTTGCTTATCTTGTAAAGCAAGTATGCATTCTTCATTGTTGTATTGATTATGCTTTCTTATCCATGTCCTTTTCTGAGGTTGTTGTCTGTGATTGTTGTTGTTTTGTTATTGTTTTGTTGTGGTTCTCTAGGAGGGATTGTCATTCTACAATCTTTGGCCATGTGTCCAAAGTTGTTACACTTGTAGCATTCTACTTCAGTGCTCAATGATTCAAACCTGTTGTAAATTCTTCTCTATGTTTCACTAGGCCTTCTTGAATAACCCTTTTGTGTATGACTTTCAAAGTTGTTTATGTTCCTGTTTTTTGCTCTGCAATTCACATCTTTATGTCCAAAATTATTACATGCATAACATAAACCAAAAAAGATAGTTTGATACCTAGGAGTTGAAGATCTTCTAAAAGGAGGTGCTCTTATGAATCCTTCTTCTTCCTGAGACCTATTTGTTTCTATTGGTAGTTGATTCTGAAATCTGAATCTTCTCGGTGGAGGAGTGTCCCTATAATTTTCTCTATAGACCTTCCTATCCCCTTTGATTGTTTCTGCACAGCTTTTTGGATATGTTTATTGTTCTGTTGTTTTGGAGCTTGATCCCTTTTCTATTTGATTGTATCCAAGTCCGGACTTGTCATGATTAGGCCTTTGACTGCTGATAATGTCATTCAAAACTTTTGAATTGTTCTGCAAATTTTTATTTTGAAGATCATTTCTTAATGTGACAATCTCTTCTTCCAAATTTTCAATGATCATGTCTCTTTCTTCTATTTGTTCTTTGAGTACTTCTTCAATTCTTTTATCTTCTTCAATTTAAACCTTCAAATTTGTGATCATTTGTTATAATTCATGAATGTCTTCTTTCTTGTCTAGTTTCGCTTGTAGCTTCTTGTTTTTCCTCTTTTCTCTTCTGATAACTTCTATGGCACTCATCAATTCCTCTCGGTAGTCAACTTTTGCCTCTTCAATTTCTTCTTCAGCATCTTCAGATTCTACTTCGGAATCTTCTTTATCAGATTCTTCTACTGCCATGAATAAAACCCTTCGTGTCTCACTGCCACTGACTTCATCTTCATCTGATGATGAGGTGTCTTCTTTGGTGCATAAGATTTTCTTGAAAACTTTCTTTGTGGTTCTTTTGCCTTTATATTTTTGTCTTCTTTTTGAGTCACCTTCTTCATTTCTCTTTTTCTTATGAGGACATTTGTTAGGAAAATGACCAATACTATCACAATTAAAACAAATTAAAGGAAGCTTACCTCTATACTTACCGTTGGTTCCCTTGTTCAGTCTTCTGACAAAGTTGGCCATTTCTTCATCATCTTCCATGACGTCACTATTGTTGTTATGTTCTTTTTCTGGTTGCTTTCCCTTTTGCTTTGATCTTTGGATGCTTTGAAGGCTGCTTCTTTTACATCTGGATTTCCCTGTTCAGTTCTCATTTCATACGCTGTGAATATTCCATGTAGTTTGTCCATGCTTATTGAGTTTAGATCTACTCTTTCTTCTAGTGATGATATCTTAGGGTCAAATCCCATAGGAAGAGATCTTAGTACCTTTTGAACAATTACAGATTCTTGAATTTCTTTTACCAATCTTATGATTGCATTTACTGTTTCATCGACTCGTAATAAGTAAGTTGCAATATTCTCATCTTCCTTCATCTTTAGTTGTTCGAACTGACCTTTGTATGTTTGAAGCTTTGTTTCTTTGACTTTTGAATCTCCTTCATAAATATTTCGAAGTTTGTCCTGAATCTCTTTAGCAGATTTACAATGTGCAACTTTGGTGAATATTGTTTCACCAAGACCATTCAGAAGCGCATTTGTGGCTTTGGAATTATTTTGACTGAGTTTCACTACTTTCTCGTTTGTTGGCGGAACTGTTGGTACTGTGTATCCATCTACAATTGATTGTCAAATTTCAAATCCCTGTGCCTGTATATATGTCTTCATCCTTATGCTTTGAAATGCATACTTATGTCCATTAAACTATGGTATTCCATTTTTATACTAGTTGTTGCTCTCCATGATCTACCTTTCATTAGTTAAACTGATTTATGAAGGAACCGGCTCTAATACCAATTGTTGGGCAACTTCGGATGTATCAATGAGTACTTGCAATCAGCCTCACACAACAAAATATATTTAATGTGTTCAAGTGTGATTAAATGAGAGAGCCTTGTCTCTTATTTATACTTTCATGTAGTATTCCACTTTCCTTATTTTAAGGAGTTATCCATTAACTTTATTATTTAAATCATTTCTTTGCAAACATTTTGACCTTTTTGGGGCTTCTAGATGACTCATGAGAGTTCTCCAATTTCACATGGCAATAACTCTCTAACCATGAGGAGTTATGTGGCGTTCCACATACCATCGGAAATGGCATGACAAGCACTATCCATCTAGGATAGCTTCACTGACAAATTCACTGAACTTCATCTCATTATTCCACAATTAAGCATGGGTTATCTAACCATACTTCTAGGATAACTCAATCTGCAAAGCGTCTTCCCGTGAGGGCTTTCACCATAACGGGACCACTTTGGAGTTCATCCATTTGTACTTATTATCAACCATGACAAGACAATAATGAGTCATCTTTACATCAAACAAACTTGGGTCCATTTACCCAAACCTTTGTGCTACCAAAATTTCTTCAAGGGTTGACATCAATGACAACCAACCTTAATCAACATGTTCAACTAATGCAATTGAAAAGAGTATCTCATAGAAAAGAAGTTGTTGTAGTTTGTGTTTTCATTATTAGTAGGGGTGGAAACGGTGGTGGTTATTCATACTGGTCATATGTAGCTGAAAGGTGAATTGGAGGACGACGAAGGAGGAAGCAGTTGTCATTGTTGTTGAATGGGGTGGTTGTTATTTGTGTTTGCATATGTTGGATTTAATGATATGTTAGAATTACCACGAACACTTATGGAATTAATTGCTTGTTGTTGTTGGATGGAGTGGTGTAACCCCCGCCCAGTGGTGTTGTTGGGGTTCACCTTAGGCACTTCCTTTTGCAAGACATGATAATCTCTTGGGACCAAAGGATCAATCCATTCAGGTGGAAGAGGGCTTTGTCTGCTCGTGGAAAGATCATCTTTCAAAGATATTGTTTTCTTTTCTATTTGATTGACTCAAAAAATCCAATATATAAAGATATATAAACCATTGAGTCTTTTGAAATGTATCACTTCACATATTGTCGTCGACATATAATCACTTTGAGATAATGAGCGGTATTGCAATTATATGGATCATTGCTTAATCACTTTGGGATGACAAGTAGTATGGCAATTATATGGGTCAATGCTTTTGGCAAAGATGTGTATGGCCACAATTGGCTAAACAAAAGAATACAATCTAGTAATAGAACAAGACCTCGACCATCATTAAAGATTTCACTCATTCAATACTAAAACCAAATACCACTCTTGCAATTTTAACAAAACTTTCTTTCTTACCAATCCTTAAAGACAGTCATGTGGAATTTCCTTTCAAGGTACCATGAAATATAAAAGGAATGTGGAGGACATTGTGTAATGTGGATGCAAAAAGTTAAAATTTCCTTTAATATGAAGGATAAGAAGTAGATATGTTCTACTAGACTCTAGTTTTTAAACAGATTAGACTCTGGTTTTTAAATGGATTTGAACTACCTATTAAGTACAAAATGAAACATTGTACTTGAAAGGTCGAGTACGATCAATTGCCTCAACCAGAATGAGGATTGGAATGTTTATTCTTAAATAGGGATCTATTGCTGGCAAGCCACAGTTACCAACATACATATTTAAAAGATGCCTTCTACGCTCTTTGAAACACAAGCTTACCTTGGAAAGAACCATGATAGAAAGACCCCCACTTTCCTAGCAGAGTTTTAAGGTAAGCATGCCATGATACCTTGTGGTGTAGTTCTAAATAAACAAGTTTCCATACATGTTTGGAGAATTCACATTCCAATAATAGATGAGTAGAAGATTCAAGATTTTGAAGGCACATGACACATCGAAAAGGCCCCTGAAATCCTCTTTTACTCAAATTATCCCCTGTGAGGAGCTTACCATGAGCTAAAATTCAATAGAAAATATTGATTTTCAGGAGCCCATCATTGTTCCAAACGTTCCTCCAAATATTTGGGTTTTTAGGAAGAGTAGATCGCTGAAGCAAAGCAATATATCCTTCCTTTATTGTATATCCTACTACTCCTCAAATTCTACTATATATTTCTTGTTGATGGACCGGGGTTACCCCTTTAAGTTTTGACAAAAGGGAATGAGCCAGACTATTGAGACGGGGAGGCAGATGACCCAAATCCCAATCCGAGTAGCATCCATTTGAGTTCCACCTTGAGATATCAAACAGAGTGAGCTTATGCAGATTTTTCAACCAGTGCCTAAGGGGAAGGAAAGAGGGATCCTGACTTAGAGGGGAGGATCCTAGGAAGCCATCCTTCCATATGTTTATATGTCTTATGTTTCCCGTAATCCAAGTGAGATGTTTTTTAAAATAAGGAAGGAAGGCCTAAAGCAACTTCCAAATAGCTGAGCATGGTTTCCTAGCTGGGGGGGCATCAAGGCATCTTCTTTTATCCCTAGAAAAATGTTTTCTAAGTAAAGCTTGTTTCCACCATTCACTTTCCCCTATCGTCAATCTCCATAGAAGTTTTGATCCAAGGGAAATTTTCACCATCTCAGGGTCTTGAATGCCAAGACCCCATGATCCTTGGGGGACCTCACCAAGTTCCAATTTTCCAAGTGAATTCACTTTGAATTGTGTTTGCCTCCCTGCCACAGAAATTTGTGAATTTCCTGGGCTAAAGCTTTTTTAATACCAACAAGGACCAACAAAGAAGAGAATTGAAAAATAGGGAGAGAGGATAGGACATATTTGATAGGAACCAGTCTGCCAGCTAGATTCAGCCAGAAAGCACTCCAGGTTTCAAACTTCTCTTTTATTTTCTGCAGAATAATTTTCTAAGTATCTCTTGAAAGCGATTTCAAACAAATCGACAATCCCAAATATTTAAAAGATTTTCATTTAGTTGTAAACCGGAATTGTAAGATGTGAGTAATTCCCATCAGATTATGTGCACTGATATTCCAAACATAAAACGAATTTTTGTTCTTATTTATTAACCCACCTGAGATTTGAGTGAACTGGTCTAGAACAAGTTTGAATTGACGAGCTATAATTCTTGATCCCCCCCGAGCAACGGACTGTCGTCAACAAATTGGGAGTGGTTGATTCTTTTAACCCCTCTAGCAATCCGAAGACCTGGAATTTCTCCTGAATTGTGCTCCCACTCAAGTCTTGTATTAAGAGCTTTCATCTGCAAGAGCACATAAAGAAGAGGGAAGAGAGGAAAACCTTGTCAAAGACCTCGAGATGCTTTGAAAAAAGGGGTTGGCCTGCCATTGACCAATGGAGTAATCCAGGGATTGTTGATACAAGAGTTGATCTAGGAGATCAAAGTCTGATTGAAGCCAATTTTTTCTAAAACTGCATTGAGAAAGTTATGCTTAACTTTATCAAAGGCATTAGCCATGTCTATTTTAATGATCGTACCTTTTTCCCCTCGTGTGTAGCTCGAATGAATAGCCTCTTGCACCAAAATGATATTATCCCATATTTGCCTTTTCTCCATAAAGCCCCCTTAATTTGAAAGAATGAGGTTGCATAAAAGAGGTTTCAGCCTATTTGCTATGATCTTTGCCATAATTTTATATGAAACATTGCATAAAGAGATGGGGTGAAATATTTCAAAGGAAGTGACATTTTTTGCTTTTGGAATTAGGGCGAATAAGGTTGAGTTTGTGCCCCCTCCCATTCGCAAATATTTGTGCACATGTTGAATCATTCAAATTAGATCATATTCAATGATGGACCAATAAACCTTTTGTAGAAGTGGGTAGTGAAGTCATCAGCCCCAAGGGTTTTATCAAGATTAAATTGATTCATGGATACAAAAATTTCCTCTTCCATGACTGTCTTATTCAACTCCAAATTATCTTCCTCCCAAATCATCAAGGGAATGTAAGATATAAATTGCTCGCATAGTTCCTTGTTCAATTCACCCTATTTTGAATATAGATTTTCAAAATGAAGGGAGGTTGCCTTCTTACTATCCTCAAAAGAAGATAACACCTCATCTGATTGAGTATTAATTTCTTTAACCCTATTATGCCATTCCTAAGCTTTAGCCTACTTATGAAAAAATGAAGTGTTTTTATCTCTGAATTGAAGCCACAAACTTTTGGACTTCAATCACCAGATAGTCTCCTCATCTTTCAATGAGTTGATATATTTTTTATACACGATTTGATATTGTTGCAATAGATAAGGAAGTACTCCAGTGCTTTCCAACCTTTCTTGAATATCCACAAGCTTCCTCTGATTCTGTAATACTTCCGCAAACGGAGAATGGACTAATACCTTTACCCAATTTTTAAGAGCAGCTTTTGTTAATTTGAGCTTTCGTTCCTAGATATGAACAATGGAGCTCGAGATCCGCTGACTCCGGGAGCGAGAGACCAAAGGGAAAAAATTCAGGATTCTCCATCCACATGGGGTTAACCCGAAAGGGAATTGGCCCCAAATTATCCTCTTTCAAGATAGAAATAGAGATAGGGTGGTGATCATAGCTTGCCCAAGGGATAATGAGAGAGTAGATCATCCTAGGGAGAGACAAAAAGGAGTTGTGAGTAATAAAGCGTTCAATCCTAGCCACAGTGTGACCTGGAGATTCTCTTATGTTATTCCACATAAACTTGTCCTTGATTTGATGAACATCAATTAGATCCAAAGTAGAAATGAGGTCCTCCATCTTCTCCCTTGATGGATCCCTGAAAATGGAACCCCCTCTTTTTTCCCTCAGATAGAGGGTCGTATTAAAATCCCCAACTATTATACAATTTTTATTAAACCTGGACTCCCCAATTCCTAATAGAGAGTCCCAACAATATGATTTTTCCCAATAGTTATTGGGTATATACACATTAAATAAATGAATTAAAATACATATAGATAGATGAACAAGCTTGAACATGATCTAGTGTGTTTCTTCGAGGTTGCTTTCTATCCGGTAGATTTCTGGGTTTCAGAGAGTGCATAATCCCCCTTAATCCCCCTTTGCACTGATTGTTACTCCTTTAATTTTTCTCCAAATTTGATGCAATTAATGAAGGACCTCATGATCCTTCAATTTGTCTCCTGGATCAAAAGAATTTGGGGTTTCTTTGCTCTTATTAACTTTCCTAATGCTTCTTTATTTTCATTACTACCCAATCCTCTGCAATTCCAGGAGACTAATTTCAATGTTTACCTGAAGATTGTTGAACTTATGCTTATACTGAGAAGGGGGGGTGAATCAATATAAGATACTTTTTATTTTATTTAAACATTTATCAATCATTCATTAGTCGAGAAATAAATCACATAAAAACTCAAATCATAATGCACAAAGTTTAACATGGAAACCCAATCGAGAGAAAACCATAAACTTATATTTATAAATGTATGTAGGCACCAACCTACTGGAGACACCAATCTCCTTAACTGAGCACCAACTCAGCAACATGTAGGCACCAACCTACTAGAGAGACCAATCTCTTTAACTGAGCACCAACTCAACAACATGTAGGCACCAACCTTCTAGAGACACCAATCTCCTCAACTAAGCACCAACTCAACAAGATGTAAGCACCAAGCGACTGGAGACACCAATATCCTCAACTAAGCACCAAATCAATAAGATATGTGTAGACACCAATCCAATATCTTCATACACATAGTACTTTTGACTTCACATGCATGCTTCATTCCATAGACAATCCTTCAAAACCTATCAAGCTTCATAGCATCATTCCCAGAATGTAATCACTGACAGTTGTTGACTCATAAAATCGCCAACTAAGCCACCAAGCCTGTAAATGGTTGCAGAGCAAAATTTAAGGAAAATATGTGTGTGTGTCTAACTATAGATGGGGCCCCCTAGAAAGAAAGCAAGGTCATTTATTTTCAAATATCCCCTTGGATCGAGTATCACGTGTTCACTAATCAGATTCCATAAGCATGTGTCTTGATTATGTTTCGCTGGCAGTTTAGAGATCAAACTCACTTACTGTTTACAATGGTATTGGTTATTTCTATGGTTTGATTACGAGCTTGTTGTGAAAAGAAGATGGTTCTGGTCATAATTTTCAAGAAAAAAACTTCATATTGCATATTGCTCATGGATATTATAAGGAAGTTACAAAGGGTTTTTGAGCAATTCAAGCCTCTCCAATTTAAAGATACTATGTCTCAATAACATAAGCTTGGTCCTTGGTTGTTCATATGACATATTCTAAAAAGAAAGGGGTTTATTACATTATACAAGTTGTGCATGATATATTCACATATGTTATATTACATTATATGGTAATAATATGTTGACATGAGGGTGGCGCGTTCAGGTTTGAATGCATATAACTTGTGATATAATCAAAAGCGATATTGTATAGCACCACCTTTTCGACCTTGTTGTTTCATTTCACGATGGTTTGTATATATGCATGTCACATCGTTTATTAGCAGCGAATGTGGGACAAAGTGATAAAGGTTGGTCATCATATGGATATGCATTAAACACTATGAGGTGACATGGTTCTGGGCACGTGATAAATGGTATGTGTGGCATGTTTATTTGGTATGTTATTGGTGATTGACTAGCATAGTGGAAGTTGAGTTGGATCAAGATTTAATGGTGTTAGTTGTCTTGGGAGAATGTGAGGTTCCATGAATTCAATGTATGGGACACATACACTTTGATTGAGTTGTCACCCGAATGTTCTAGCATTTTTCTCCTTGTTGTTTGGGTTTTGTTGCTCTAGAATAGTAGAGCTACTCGACCTTGGTTGAGACTATTCTTGCCACTAAAACACATTTTTTGAAAGGGAAATAAGTGCTACAAGAAAGGTAAGTAACTCCAACATTAGACCCATCAAATGCATGTTAATATTTGTGGTTATAATTTGGAAAACAAGCTATGTTTGATTGTGAATGAACGTGTTGCTTGTTCTTTGACTCATGGGCATTAATTTTAAAGGTTATGGTTGTTATTTGAAATCTTCTTCTGTCATACAAAGATAGTGTAAGACATTTTCCTCTCCTTTTAATTAAATTTCTGACCTGGGATCATAAATATAAATTTCTCTAGGTTTTCCTTACTATGGGTTGTAAACTATTGCTTTGGCATTGTTGTTATACTCCACCTCACAATCTATCAAAGGTTTCTTGTCGACTGTTACCTTGTTATGAAAGGCTTTCATCATAAAATACAAGTTTATCAGTGGCATTTCCTCATATTGACTCTTATTGACTTGTGGGTTTCTTGTATCCTATCTGGTTATGCCTCTGCGTGTCTCTATTTGGAGATATTAGTCTCGAGCCAGAGTAACATTATTTTTTAAGAAAAAAAAAGAAGAGGAAAGTCTTAAACCCAGTTTTGAACCCACATATTTAAAAGTTATGCATGAGCCGAAAAGTTTTAGGTCTTAACATTTTGCTAAAACCCTAGGGTTTTTGCAATTCTGAGCATGTTTAAGGAATAATTGAAAATAAAAAGAGTCTTCATGTATCTCGATAGCCTCAACATTTTGATAGCATTGCATTAAGTCTGCAATTGTGGAGGAATAAATTATAGACTTGAATCCTTTTCCTTCGTCATATGGTCGTTGGAGAAACTAAGGATAGTTCTACATTTCTTGTGGCCTCGAACTGTTGGAAGTTTTGATGCTCGGTTTGGCTAATAACTCGATTTCTTGTTCAGAAAAATGTCGACTCTATAATTTTAAACAAAGGGGGAATTATTTCTTTCATCAAACTCATGAATTGGAATAAACATGATACAACATGCTTGATCATTTGGTTGAAGTTTAATCCTATAAATCCGTGGGTATATACTACATTCAATTTTTATTGTTCATTTAAAAATGATGGCATAAACAAGTTTACAATTACGGTGTTAGACCTAGTTTTGAGCTTTGTTGTTCAAAGATATATATAATGTTGATATAATTTTCCATGATATACTCATTTATTGTTTTGAGGGTTATAGTCTGTACATTTTGGCAAGAGAAAAATTATTTGAACAGAGCCAGACTTGACCCAGCTGATTTGAAGTATACAAGTTGTTGGCAAATGTTTTGTTGTGAGTTACATATATGCACTTTGTTGGTTGTTGAGTATAAATGTGGTGTTTGGGTATTAAAACAAGAACGCAATCGATTGTTTGGAAATTTAATGTTTTATTTTGTATAAACATGACCAAACCCCTCATGTTACACTTTCCATAAATTATTCCTTAAATCTCGTTTCAATTTATCATTTCAAAATGTCATTTATTTCTTCCTTTGTTATATGAAATTAGAGGTTTATCCATCAGTTAATGTTATAAATGGACAACAGAAATATATTATATGATGAAAGAGCAAAGTTTTAAGAGATTTGTTCCAAAGAGATTATGATAAATAGACTCTTTTGGATTGTTCAGGGCCAATTCCCTCATACTCTCATTTTTCATAAGTTATTCCTAGCTCCTAATTTCATTTTCATTTTATCCAAATCTTTCCCCGTAAGGTATAAAAACTCATTAGATGGTGAAAGGCTAGTAATGATGGTTCAGAGTTGACAAGGCATTTTGAAGTGGTTGTTGTGGATTGGAAAAATGGTCAATGGTGGATGTAATATTGTTTTGAACGTGTATCATTATTTTCCTTATCATAATTCCATTTTTCATACATAGAAAAATCCCCTCATATTCCTAAATTTCATTAAAGTTCCCATGTTCTTAAATGATAATTACTTGTCTGGGATGATGAAAAGATTCAAAGCAAAACTGATATTTTGGTTGACCTTCCCTGTATGTCTTGGTTGCTTGCATGATTGTTTTCTATCAGACAGATCTATTTCCAAATTATGTTTATTGCAAATAGTATTTGATGTCTCAATTGCTATTGTTACATACTCTAACTTAGCCTTGTACTTATAGATGATTTTATTCGGTAGAGGAAGGTATGGTAGAGGAAACATGGGAAGAGGGAGAAGGCCTAATGATTATTGGGGAAATAAAAGACTTCATTTCTCAATCCACTTTGATGTTGACTCTAAGGAATTCAACGAGCTCCTACAAACAAGTTTCTTAAACCTAGCAGGACAAGGGGCCTTTCAACCCCATCCTCCACCTGAAAGGCCACCCCTCCAACCTCATCATAGCATTTACGGTGTTCCTATACAACCACACATGTCCTTACCTCCTCAGATCCCAACCAATGATGGTTGGAATGAGATTGTTAACCCTACTCAAAATCAAGTTCAAGGATGACCCACAACTTCATTACCATTACCTCCTCCTCCTCCCAAGTGGTCTACCCTACATAATATTACATCAGAAGTCTCTCATGCCCATTCAGCTCAACCATTACAGAAGCTTAAGTCTCATATCCAAGAACCCCAACCTAGCAAGGGCAAGTCACCTGCCCATTATGTTGGATTTGATCAATCAATAACTTCCTCGCACTCAGTTACCTCTCATTCCCAGCACCCCAAGCATGAAGATAAACATGTTCCCTTTGGGGATATGCATCCAAAAGCATCAACGGTAACGGTAAAACATCTGTACATACATATTCAGAGCTTATGAAGGTAACAAAAGCATAGGGAAGTGAGCAGAGGAAAACTACCTCACATAAGAAATATGACTTATGATTTCATAATGTTGTCATGTGATGATTTCAATGTTGAAGACAGACTTATTTATTTTCTAGACAACAATATTTTTGGACATGTCTATGATTCATTTTTGGGATATTTCATATTAGTATTTTTAGGGCAGCTGGATGACATTTTTATTTTTGGTATGAAAAATAATTGCAGCAACCTCAGTCTGAATAATAGTTGGCATATTTTTTTGAGAGCTAAATGCATATCTTTGGGGAGTCACAAGTGTGTTTTTAAAATATTTCATGCAAGATGATTGGGTTAATGTTATGGTTTTTTTTTACGAAAACGGTTATGTTGTATTAAGCAGCTTTCTGGCAAGCCAGAATCAGAGAGTTACAAATCTGAAGAAGGTTGGTGACCTCTAACAGTGCTGCCAACCTTCTTGTGAATGTCTTGGGAGTCCAATCCCATTTGCTTCTTGAGCTAAATTGAGAAAATCACAAAAATTGCATACATGAGTAAATTCTCACAAACTGTGAGCACAGTAGAAGACAAAAGCAAAGCATTAAACCACGGAGGATGAAATTTTCCCCTTAAGGAAGGGATCCAGCTGTTTCTGAGAACCTAAAAAAATGTTGGAGGCCGCCTCCTTTTCTCTGCACGCTTTGTTGGTCTTTCGCCCTCGAGTAAGGGGTGGAGACGGAACTGAACTGTTTTCAGTTTCAGAAGTTTCCTCAGAGCCGCTAGAGGGGACCAGGCCTACAGGGGCAGTGGGCTCCGGGGCTGTGGCCCGAACTTCGCGCGCTGCTTCTGACTCTGGAGGGGTGGGATCCGGGAGGCTTTCGCCTGCCGGAGAATTTCCTTTAACTGTTGTTGTTTCTGGATCTTGGGCTTCATCTTCCTGTAACACATCAAAGCTGTTTTTATTTTCTAGGGTTGCCTCTGCTTGGTGGGTGGCCTTCTGAGCCTGGGTTAGCGGATCCTTTCGCCTTGCCTGCCTTCGTCGGTTAGATACTGGCTGAAAGTCATCTTCTTTGACTAGTCCCGGCATCTCAGAGGCTTTGGGGCAGCTTTTTGCGGAATGACCATAAGCATGGCATCTGAGGCACTTAAAAGGAATCTGCTCATAGTCTAGCTCTTGGATATGGCACCATTCCCCCAGGGAGAGCTTAATGGCTTCCGGAAGACCTTCCTCAAGGTTAACCTCCACACAAATTCGAGCGTAGGTATACTGATCCCCTTTCGGCCCCACACTGTCCAGGAAATGCCCTAGCTTATTGCCGATGTCTTCCAGAGAGCTTTTCCCCCAGAGGTGCAAGGGAAGATGGGGCAGCCTAACCCAAACCGGGGCTGTAGTGATCTCGACTCCGGGATTGAAGTCAAGAGTCCAAGGGGCTAAGAACAACCCTCTCACCCCCATGAAATAGGGTCCAGATCTGAAGACTAGATCACGATCCGTTGTCCTTGAGAAGCTGAAGACAAAGAAACCCCTGCCTACTGCGCACAAAGAGACTTCTCCTTGTATCAGGGGCTTCCAACGATCATCCATCCATGCCTCCACCGATTTGGGGCTGGGCCATAGCCCTGTAAACTTTCCGATGAGGGCTTTTTCTGCTAGAAGAAGGGCAAGATTGCAAGGCTCCTCTGGAGATAGCTCCAACGAAGGGATCTCTTCCCTCTTCTTAATGAACTTAGACGAGAGCGAGGTCTTAGATTTCGATCCTGCCGAGCGGATTAATGCTTTGAAAGCTTCCATGGGATCTTCTTCCATCTCGGCATCCGGGTTTGGGGCCATTGAAGCAAGACTCCGTCCACCAATTCGCAGAGGCGCCGACCACCAGCAAACTACGCAGAGGTAGGGCGATCGCTGCTCCAAAACGTGTGCAGAACCGCAGGGGAGGCGCTCACACCGATCCGCGGCCGTATGACCGTCTGCTACAGTCGAATCCGCGCTTCTACAGTCAAGGAACCATAGCAAAGACGGCTAGGGTTTGGACCCTAGCCGTGATGGCTTCCCGGTTCGCTTCATCGCGCTTTAAAGAGTCCGTCAACTTTCGGGTTAATGTTATGTTAATATACGTGATGCATAATTATTTTATGGAGGAACAAGGGGATATGTTGAGAATTAAACAAAGAGTTGTTAGGGGGTCCCCACCTATTAGTTAATATTTATTTTACCCTTATAATTCTTATCAATATATAATTATGAGTTGCCCTTATTTAACTAAAATTAGTTAACAACTTAACTAAAGGGTAGTTGGAACTACTCAAACTACTTTTTGAGAGATAAAAGAAGAATTCAAGGGAAAAGCAAAAGAGAAGAGATAGAGACAAAAACTCTGATAAGATTTGCTCTTGCTCTAGAATGAGATTTCATTACTGGTTCATCCATTTCTGAAATACTTAAAGGCTAAAGATTTCTTATTGATAGCAGGGTCTTACTGAAGGTGGTAACAGGGAGGACCAAGAAGCATTGATTATTGACATGCTTATAAAGTTGATCATTTGTTTCTGATAGTCTGTAAAATCTTATTGGATTTATGGATTGGTTTTCAGTGCTAATTAGGAATTTTGTGCAAAGTCAAAGTAGTGGCAAATTATGGCTTGTTGATCCATTTGTTTTCCAGTCTTGGTTTTACTTGGAGGCACCAATAATCTCTGTGATAATGTAACCTTTGACTTCTAAGTATTTTTCTGGTCCTTACCCATTCTGGTTATGAAAGAATGTATTTGGAAGTGTTTCAGAATTGAATGAATAAAATCACTTGTTGGTTTTGAGGTCTCATTTTTGGATTATGTGTATGATATTATTTCATTTTGTTTTGTTTTCATAACTATTCAGTAAACTATTTATATTTCTGATATATTTTTATCTATCTTTTTATCATAAATTAATATAAAAGACAACATTGATCTCAAGAACATATTTCTTGAAGGTTAATTGATAATTTTTCAAAATGGTTACAAACATAGGGTAATAATCCCGACAATCTTTCCTTAGCCTAGCAAGATTTGAAAATTTTGGTATTAGGGCAATTATTCCTTTTCATCAACAACGACAACATCCGCTAATGGAAACATCCACTGACGACAAAATCCACTGACGACAACATCTGCTAATGAAAACATCCACTGATGGAAACATCAAAACCTCAAAACAATGCAAACGACAACATCACAGACCTTCAGTCCTTCATAGCACACCTTGAGAATAAGAAAGACCTCAAGAAAATCCCTTAGACTTATCTTGCATACCTTTAGATCCTAGAAAGACACCCCAACACCTTTAGCGCACCTCAGATCACTTATGCACACCTTAGACTTGATCTCTTGCTTGGTTGCACTACAAATGAAAAAATATATCATGTATTTATAGTAATTTTGTCCCNTTGCATACCTTTAGATCCTAGAAAGACACCCCAACACCTTTAGCGCACCTCAGATCACTTATGCACACCTTAGACTTGATCTCTTGCTTGGTTGCACTACAAATGAAAAAATATATCATGTATTTATAGTAATTTTGTCCCCACTTTGAAGGCCGACCTGTAAATATTGGCTAGGTCGACCTCAATTTTCTAGTTGGGTTGTCGAACAAAAAAATTCTTATCTCCTCATTTATAGAGAGTTATAAGAAATGTCATATATCGTTGGAAAGGTCTCGAAATAATATTTCCAACCATATAACTTGTGCTCCCATTTTAGCTAGGTATGTAGGGTAAAACTTCCTTCAAAGATAGGGTATCCAAACTTTATCATAAAATATCCAATAGTAATACTTTCAACAATCTCCATATCGCAATATTTATCTTGGACATGTGTAGGCTCCCCATGTCTTTGACATCAAATGCCAACACTATTTCAACAATCTCCCCCTTTGTCATCGATGACATCCCTTAGTCAATTTTGTAATTCTCCCCCTATTTGCAATTATCCTTGTGTCTACAATTCTTCCTTTGTCTACAATTTCTCCCCCTTTGACATCAATGGCAAAGGGTTTCTCCCCCTAAGCTTGTGCTTCCTTTTAATGACAAGATGAGAGGGATATCACTCCTAGCTTTTTTTCCATGCACCACTTTTCTTCTTTGACTTCATCGAGTATGTACACATCGCTCGATGTTCTTTTCCACCAATATTCCTAAAGCTGCTTTCCATATCTCACACCCTTTTGAATGAAATGTGAGGTTGTAACCTTGATCACAAATTTGGATGACACTTAGAAGATTATGCTTTAACCCTTCAACATACAATACATTATGTGTCTTTGTCTTTCCATTATAAAGACTAACAATACCTTTTCCAACTATCCTTGCAGAAGCATTATCTCCAAAAATAACATTGCCTCTTTTTTCTTCCTTCAAGGAGAGAAACTTGGTTTGGTCCCTTATCATGTGTTTTGAACATCCATTGTCAATGTACCATTGGTTCTCTTTATTTTGAGCATAAAGTGCAAGTCCACATTCTTCCTTCTTCGATTCTTCTTGCTTCTTTTTCCACACCCTGGTGTATTTTTCTCTATGCTTGGTAAGAACATCTTATTCCCTATTTTGTTTAGGAGAATTTATTATGTTGCTTCTACAATCACATGCTATGTGCCCGTAGTTATTTCACTTATAACATTCAGTATTGTAATCAAGTAG
The DNA here is from genome assembly GCA_009831015.1 of Picea engelmannii. Taxonomy (NCBI): domain Eukaryota; kingdom Viridiplantae; phylum Streptophyta; class Pinopsida; order Pinales; family Pinaceae; genus Picea; species Picea engelmannii. Next base: position 363,329 of record ML787713.1, on the reverse strand, counting down.
GGGAGAAAATGAATTGTAGTTTATGTTAGCAAACCCATGAGAAATTCCGGTTTTGTTTCTCACATAATCATCCTTTGAGGTATTATAAGAACCTTTATCTCTATCTCTCACATGATCAGTTCTTGCATAAGCTCTACAATATATTTCCTTATGACCAAAATTATTGCAAGAAAAACAATAGCCAAGAAAGATATTTTGGTACCAGTTTGTAAAAGGCCTTCTTAGTGGAACAAATATTTTGAACTCGTTCTTGTTATTCTTGTAAGAAGACTCAAGTTTATGCTGATCATCATTGCCTTTCATGTTGTTGCTTTCATTGTTGATGGAGCCTTTGAGAATATTGGCATAACTTTTAGACTCTTCTTCATTTTCCTTTCTTGATGGCTTTGTGACCTTAATGCTTGCATCTCCCTCAAGGATCTTTTGTTTTTCGTCATAGCCAATACCCATCTTGATGGATGGTGACCTTTGGCAACTGAGAATATTATCTAAGATTTAAATACTCTTTCCAAACTTCAAGCTTCTATTCAGCTGATTGGTTTTTTTCTCTAGTTCATTTCTTAACGAAATGATTTCAGCCTCTAGCTTCTTGCAATTTTCTTCCTTTTCTTTCAGCTCGCTTCTAACCACTTTTTCTGTCATTTTTGCTTCTTCTAGTTGAGTCTTCAGGATGATAATTGTCTTCTCTATTTCTTCAAGATCATGATCCTCCTCTTCATATTTTTGCAATTTCTCTTGTTGCTTCTTTTTCTTAAGCTTGTTTATTTTTTCTAAGGCACTGACGAGTTTTTATTCAAGATCTTCTTCTTCTTAATCTGGTTTTTCTTTCTGATTATCTTCATTTTCTTCATCAACAGACTTTGTTTCCATGGTTTTGGAGAGAGATTCTTCTTCATCATCAATATATTCCCTTTATGCATATGGACAATTAGTAACAAAATGTCCTTTTCTACCACACTTAAAGCATTTGAAGGGTAGCTTACCTTTGTATTTTTCAAGTCCTCCTTTTAGATTTCTCAAAAAATCTGTTTCTTTTGTCCTTGAGTCACAGCTTGAGCAATCACCAAATCCCTCTTCATAAATGTTTTTTAGCTTGTCCCAAATATATTTAGTTGATGTACACTTTGTTACCTTGACAGTCTCAGAATCTGATAGGCCACTCAAGATGACATCTATGGCTTTTACATTATTTTCACTTGACTCCTTCCCATCTTCATTTGTATAACCTGTTATGATTGATTCCCAAATACCAAACCCAAGGGCCTACAAATATATCTCCATTCTTATACTCCATGATGCATAATTTGTTCCATCAAACAAAAGAGCTTAGTTTGTAGGGAGACCTTCCTTACAATCCATATGTGCTCAAGATCTGACTTCTAGTGGTTAAACAACTTATGAAAGAAACTGCTCTGAAACCAATTGTTGAACTTATGCTTATACTAAGAGGGGGGGTGAATCAATATAAGATATTTTTTACTTTATTTAACCATTCATTAGTTGAGAAACAATAATCACATATAAACACAAATCATAATGCACAGAGTTTAACATGGAAACCCAGTCGGGAGAAAACCGTAAACTTATCTTTATAAATGTTTGTAAGAACCAATCTATTGTCACAAATATTGTAGGCACCAACCTACCGAAGACACCAATCTCCTTAACTGAGCACCAACTCGGCAAGATGCAGGCACCAACCTACTAGAGACACTAATCTCTTTAACTAAGCACCAACTCAACAAAATGTAGGCGCCAATCTCCTCGACTGAGCACCAACCTACTGGAGACACCAATCTCCTCAACTGAGTACCAACCTACCGGAGACACCAATCTCCTCAACTGAGCACCAAATCAATAAGATATGTATAGACACCAATCCAATATCTTCCTACATAAAGTACTTCTGACTTCACTTGCATACTTTATTCCACAGACAATCCTTCAAACCCTAGCAAGCTTCATAACATCATTCCCGAAATGTAATCACTGATGACAACATCCACTAACAACAACATCTAGTGACGACAACATCCACCAACAATAGCATCCATTGAAGACAACATCACAACCTTAAAACAATGCACACGACAACATCACAGACCTTTAGTCCTTCATAGCACACCTTGAGAACAAGAAACACCTCAAGAAAATCCCTTAGACTTCTCTTGCATACCTTTAGATCCCAAAAAGACACCCCAACACCTTTAGCACACCTCATATTACTTATGCACACCTCAGACTTGATCTCTTGCTTGGTTGCCCTACAAATGTGAAAATCTATCATGTATTTATAGTAATTATGTCCCCACTTTCAGGGTCGACCTATAAAGATTGGTTGAGCCGACCTTAATTTTCTAGTTGGGTTGTCAAACGAAAAAATTCATATCTCCTCATTCATAGAGAGTTAGAAGGAATGTTATATACCATTGGAAAGGTATCAGAATAAAATTTCCAACCATATAACTTGTGCTCCCATTTGAGCTAGGCATGTAGCGTAAAAATTCCTTCAAAGATAGGGTATCCAAAATGATCATCAAAAGTCCAAAAGTAATACTTTCAATAATCTCCATCTTGCAATTTTTATCTTGGACATTTTTAGGATTGTAATATTTATCTTGGACATCTGTAGGATCCCCATGTCATTGACATCAATGACAACAATATTTCCAGCAAACATTTAGATGCCCCTCCCTTTAGAGGGCTGAGGAATATTTTGGGACGTCCCTTTTGAGGAGTGGACAGATCCATGGGATTTCCCACTTTTCACCTCTTTGTAAAAATCTCCCCCCAAGATGGTTTGAATGCCTAACTCCTTGTCCCGATATGCTTCATTCTCCCTTCTATTTTGACTAGATCATCTACCCACTTTCTTTTTTGTTGTATTTTTGGAGACTTCTATCTCATATTTGTCACCTGATTCCTCTTGATTTCCTTACTCTAATATAACTGGAATACCAGAAATAGGTCGAAAAAGGATCTTTCTCGGGGTGGGATCCCCATTCTTGGGGTTTGAAGTATCTTGGGGTTTCAAATGTGACTCGGGTTCCTCTGCTACTATCTTGTTAATATTTTTAGTTTCCACTCCCATCTCACAAGATTCTACAGTGTTTGCTTTTGCATTCTCTAGGGCTGCATACTTGTTTCTACTGCTCTCTACCACGCAACCCTCTCCGGCCGTAGATCTGAGATTACGAGGAGAGGAGGGCAGAGAATTTCCCCCTTGGGATTGTTCATGTTGTTGGGCAACTTCCTTTCTGACTGCTTTCTTCTTTTTTGGTTATTGTCATTGATGTTGCTTCCTTTCCTCTCGTTGATCTGGCTTGAGCTATGAATTTGTTTTTTGCATACTACATGTATTCATGACAAGATTTGCACTTGAACGAGATTTTATCATAGTCCACCTTTTGGATATAAGACCAATTGTCAAAGGTTATCTGAATAACCTCAGGAAAACCCTTTTCTAGATCCACCTTTACGTAGAGTCGAGCACATGCTTGAAGGCCTTCTCGTGGTTCGGTGCAATCAATGTATATGCTTAATGTATTTCCAATGCTTATGAAGGTTTCATCATTCCAATAATGAAGAGGGAGAAAAGGGAGGTGAACCCAAACAAGCATTGTAGAAGGAATATCATTTTCTGGACTGAAATTAGACATCCATTTATTCAAATACCCATAAAATAGGGCCTGCTTCTAAAGATAAGATCTTGATCTGACTTATTTTCAAACAAAAACACAAAAAAACCCTTGCCACAAAAGGCTGAGGACATTTTCCCTTGGATCTTTGGCTTCCAATTTTTGTCCACCCATTGGGCCATAGCACGCGAAGACGGCCACGACCCTATGAACTAGCCGATTAGCCCATTCTTAGCTAGTTGTAAAGTGAAGGGATGGGATGTCGATGGATGCATTGACACCTTCAAAATATCATTGAGTTTCTTGACGAAGTAGGAAGGCAGAGCCTTTACTGTCTTGGTGTAGGAAACTACTAGAGACTAAAACACAACGATATCCGACAGCGAAGGGGGGGGCTCCTCCCCCCAAACTAGAGGCCATTCTTCGAGATTGCAGAAATTATCGCATCAGGGCAAAGCGAGAGTAGCCTTGAAGTCAAAATATTAAGTATATAGATGGGGTGTTGTTACACTTATTCACCCAACTAAATTATATCACAAACACTTTGTTTAATGGAAACAATTCAAATTTTATAAAGCTTACTCCAYGAGCGTTTTTTATCTRAAGTTGTACAAATCAGTTTATRATAATCTTTTGTGAATGTTTATTGACAAAACAAGCAAAACTTGCCAAAACAATTCAAACAGTTTATCAAATYCACTAAAACAAAAAGCTCCRTGGACTTTCAAACTTAGGTTGAACATTTTATTACAAATATGTATACTTGTTAAAAATAATTTAAATAATTTTATTTGGAAAAGAGAAAGTTTCATCAATTTATTAACTTTGAAAATGTAATTATAAACTTCGAAAACTRTTGATAACTTGTGAACATCAAAATAATGGATATTTTATTAAAATTTCCTATTTAATGCAATAACATAATAAATATAGTTATGTTACACTCTTTCACAATATAGCATTGTTTTTATCGAGAAACCTTGAAACTATGTACAGATTGATCATTTAAGCATTACCATGAGTCCACTCWGAATTGGCCAGTCAAGTTATGGGTAAAAAAATCAGCTCTAGTTACTCATACTTGTCATATCAAGTTATGCTTCCATGACCTATTGCAATGATAAGGATTGGGGGTAACACTACTTTTCCATTTGATCTGGGTGTTGATATGGTTTTCCACCTCGACCTACTAGTGTTGTTAGTGCAGAAGGAGCCACAACATTTCCCTTTGATCCAAGGAAAGTTTACTTGGATCCATGATATTCCCTTTGCATTACACACCTAAGTCACCTAGTTCAAGTTAGTGTTTGAGTTTGGTGACCTTGAGGTTCGAGAAAAAAAATAATAATAAAATTCAAGTTAGAGTTTCACCTAATTCATGGGAGATTTGACCATATATCTTTATTTTTAATATTAATTATATAATATGTATTGTTATTATCAATATTATATAAATATATATACACTAACATTAATTTTTGTAAATTGTTTTTACACTTAAGTAGTACATTATTACAAGTTTCAGGTGTTTCATAATTACTTTAGTTTTTCACTTTGAATTACATACAACTATTACCTTAATACATTTATAAGAGGTAGGTATAAGCAGCTTTGCTGCTAATTTCACTTGTTTAAATTACTATTTGATAACTATGACGAGGATTATAACAAATTCTCAAAACTCCTAGAGGTTGGGTTTGGGTTTATTGGGTTTGTCTTTATTTAATTGAAAATTGAAAAAATAACTTGAATATGTTTAGATTCATACTTGTGAATGTCAAGGATACACAAAGATGTAGGTATGAGAGTGCAAATGGCAGACTGACGTTGAGTAAGGCAGAGGGGCAGACTTCACTTCTACAGTGAAAGAAAATGCCTAGGATGTTCGACTGGAAACGAGAGAGCAAAGAAACCCTAAATGAGAGACTCTAATTTGAGCGTATTATGGAGACAGATAGACTGGCATATTTCAGACATACAGAGGGACATTTCTATAGATAGAAGGAAAGGAAACACTCAAAGAAAAACTATGGACAAATACCATAGGTTCAATTCCAGGTCGAAGTACTACGGGCTCTGATACCACTGTTAGACACACTTTTTAGATAAGGCGTGAAGTACATTTTATTAATTGATATGATACACTTATATATACATTTATGTGACCGTTGGATTCATCTTCCGAGGTTTCTTGGACTCTCGATGATGTTTCTTATTACTTGACTATTTAGATTACGTCAAGTAAGTAACCCAAAAGGATTATTTTCCAATAGTTGAATATCAATGTTGGGTTATTTGGTTGGTTTTCATTTTAATTGAAATTTGGGTGATTTGGTTTGTTTTCATTTTAATTGAAATTTAGGACAACACTAGAAAATATAATGTTTGGATTCATATTTGTGAATGTTAAGAAGGGGTTGAGAGGTGTGGATAAATGAGAGAGTAGACATTGTTTCCACACACCAAAACTGTGTTTACATGCTCTATTCAAAAAAGTAATTATGTGTATATAAATAAATTAAACTTTGCCTCAAGATAGACACATTAACAACTTATTGTGAGAATATCTCAATCACACACCAAAGTAGGAGCTAAACTAGTTGGAGAGAATCTCTCATATCCAAATATATCTAACAACCTTCTAAAACTTGGAAGCAAACTATTCACTTAGAGACAAACTCTACCTCACAATGACCAATACAATAACAATCAAAACCTTCTTGTATGATCAAGTATCACACATTAATTTATAAGACAAGCAGGAGTTAATGATTCCAACACTCCCCCTTAATGAGTGCTTGTCTCAATCTCTATCATGTAAGGTATTCATTTACATCAAGTGCTCTACAACAAATGCTCCACTATAAATTGAAGACACTCTTTATCAACAAAGTCTATATCAAGTCCAACCTGTCACTTGCATCTCATATATAGACATCACCAAATTGTCAACGTCCATATAAAGGATCATCTACTCACTGAAATACATGGGTATCTAACCATTGTAACCGTTGGTCTTGTAGGAAGTCCTTCAAGTACATAGCTCATTCAACTACTTGATGAACTTCCCTTGAATGTGCAAACAACTCCATTGGTGATTTCAAGAGCTAATAAGTGCAATGGATGCACCCACTCTTGACTAACACTTGTCCCTGAAGTATTAACTCATTTTGACACACATAACAACTCGTGTATAGGTTTCTAATCCCATAACACCACCCAGAGTACACAACCAAAATATGATCCATTCATAGAGCATTTAGCTTACACATGGCCCACTCCTTCAAGTGTTAAAAACTCCATATATAGGTGAACAATCTCTCCCTTCATGGAATTATAATAGGTGCTCACTTCATGGACTCGACTCAATTATACCATATGGACATGCATGCACTGCCCTCATGCTCAAGTAAGATCGAATGGATAGTTATACTTATGCAACAAATCATAAGGATGAATATCCATATGTCCTAGTTAAGTTGAACTCACCTATTCATCATAGAGACCAAACCTTGTAGCTTGGACACACCATGATTGGGGCCATCTGGTTGTCATCACATAAACATCAAGACATCCTTCGTTCAACCCAGACACACTAAACAAACTATCAACATGGACACACTAAGCAAGTTATTAACTTGGACACTCCAAGACAACTATCCATCTTAGCTTAGACACACCAAGCAAGCCATCAACTTGAAAAAACATAAAAATTCTCATACAACCTGTATCATAACCAACAAATCTCTAGACATTGCCATTCATTGTGACACACAAAATAATGGATCAATGCACATGCTCCATTTACCAATCCCTTACACACTCAGGATTAAAAAATGGGCATCATATTTATGGAGATTCGAGCCTTGTTGCTCAAAATTGCCAATTTTACCAACCTTTCCAAATTTGAAGCATACTCCATGGTAAGTGATTTTCAATGCTTATCAACCATGGTTAATGGTGGTTATTTTGATTCATAAGGATAAAGGGTTAGTGAGTTAGGATCATATCAAGAGTTTTATGGATTATGGGATTAGTGGGTTAGGTGGTTCATGAGTTAGTGGGTTGAGGGGTTAGGAGTTAGGGGGTTTTAGTTGGTTAGTGTGGTCAATATGGTCTATATAATCAAGGTGGTCAGCCATGGTCCATCATGGGTTACTATTATTAGTGTTTTACAAGATTTGTGGGTTAGGGGATTAGTGAATTGGGTGGTGTTTAGGCCCTCAACTAAGCATGAGTTTTAGGAGTTGGTCAAGTCCCCCCTACATTTTTTACTAAGACTTGTTAATTAATATTCGTTACCTTGATGGGTCATTCTTTTTATGATGTTGATGTTTTTGGATGATTATGAATTCACAACTGTCTTTACAAATTCAAGAGTCACAACGAAGCTTGTGATGACTTGATGGGTATGATGCATTCTTGATTCCTTGTTGTATAGCTAACTGACCACCTTCGAAGAGAGAATGTATGATCCAAGTGGACTTGCAACTCCCCTAAATTTATATAGAGTAGAGTAATACTTAGGGATAAAATTTTTAGAGATTACAACAAAGTTTATAGGCCATTGTACTTCAAGGCAAAGAGCAATGATTATAGAGGCTACATATATTGAACCAAGCCACCAAAAGTATCCTCGTAGCTTTTATTCTAATCCTTTGAATAATTCAATTATTTAATCCATCGGTAATCACCTATCGCTTCTACTAGTAGCTCCTTACTATCCAAATTTGAAGCATAGTCCATGGTAAGAGACATTCAATGTTTATCAACCATGGTAAACGGTGGTTATTTTGGTTATTAAAGATAAAGGGTTAGTGAGTTAGGAGCACATTAAGAGTTTTATGGATTAGTGGATTATGTGGTTAATGGGTTAGTGGGTTGAGGGGTTAGGAGTTAGGGGTTTTAGTTGGTTAGTGTGGTCAATATGGTCAATCATGGTCTATATAATCAAGGTGGTCAACCATGGTCCATATTGGGTTACTACGATTAGTGGTTTAGAAGATTTATGGGTTAGGGGATTAGTGAATTAGGTGGTGTCCAGGCCCTCTACTGAGCATGTGTTTTAGGAGTTGGTTAGGTCCCCCCTAAAAATTTTACTAAGACTTGTTAATTAATCTTATTTGCCTCTATGGGTTATTCTTTTTATGATGTTGATGTTTTCAGGTGATTATAAAAATTCGCAACTAGTTTTACAAATTCAAGTGTCATAATGAAGCTTGTGATGACTCTATGGGTATGATGCATTCTTGCTTCTTTGTCGTATATATATCTGACCACCTCACATAGAGAAGGTATGATCCAAGAAGACTTGCAACTTCTCTAAAGTTATATAGAGTAGAGTAATACTTATGATTGAAAAGTTTAGAGATCACTGCAAAGATTACAGGGCAATGTGCTTCGAGGTAGAGAAATGATTATAGAGGCTACATATAATGAACCAAGCCACCAAAAGTATCATCAAGGCTTTTATTATAATCCTTTGAATAAGCCAAATTTTTTAAACCATTGGTAATTACATGCCGCTTCTAACATTAGCTCCTCCCAGTGGTTGCTTGTCGAGTTGCCTATCCAAATATGCCACAACATTAACCTCCAAATGAATACAATTCCCCTTGTTCCATGCTCAGTGGAACTTATTTTCATTTACTAGTCATTTGCTAAACCATTTCTACCCATACCTAGTAAGAATGCTTCCTTTATTGGGTAGACACCTATATGCTTCTACACTGATGAAAACACTATAGTATAGGGTGGGTGGGGTGTTATGCAAGTTCTTGGGATGGGAGTCATCTTAAACTTGTGTTAATCTATGGGTTGGTCCTCTTCCTCCGGAGCTTGTTGTTGATGGGCTGAAAAGTTGTGGATCGCACCTTGTCTCGTGCTAGTCTCCGAGTCGAGTGTCTTCCTACCACAGTTGGTGTTATTGTTGGGATTATAAGCTCTAAACCTGACCTTGTACCATTTGAGTTGGGATAATAAGATGTTACCAAATCTAAGAAAATTGTCTAGGTATAATCTGTAACCCCTTATTCAAGTTATTTCTTAGGTTGGTGGCTCCTACCAAGCAAGCTAGAGTTCATGCAATTTGAAACTGTTACTGATCAATGGAAAATGGAAAGGAGAAACAAGCCATGTAGACCCAATGTCTTCTCTATATATGGGCCCAGTGGCATGCCCAATGCGGTGCCAACTTTAGTATTGATGGTTCCTTCATGCTTGGCCGGGTGAGGGGAAAACAATTCTCAAACATGTTGTACATGATCTTCACAAGATTTGTTGTAGATTAGTATATCAACATGAATTTTCTGCAACAAGTGAAGGGACAACAATACAAACAAACAAAGATAGTTCGATTCCCTCAATGATTCGCCACCAAATGACCTCTAAGCAATAGATTGACTGGAGGTTTTGTTAATACACAACACATAAGAGACAAGGAACACACCCAACAATGTTGGCTTTGTCCACACACAACTACCATAGAAAATGTTTACCATACGCATGCTAAAGGATAACGAAGGTGCATGGAGAGTGGATTTATTCTACGAATGGAAAATCACAATTGTTAGAGGATGACCATGACTTCTTCAAATTACATGTAAATGTTTTTTATGCTTTCAACCTTCAATTTGTTTGAGATACAAATTAATGTTATTCAAATTACATTTCCAATTTTTTTTTGTTTTTCTCCAAATATGTTTCTCGGGAATCTTTGTTAGATTAATTGTTCTAACAAAGGAAGTTGAAACCCGCACATGTACCCACCCACTGTTAAAGAGAGAACATACATAAGTGTCTATGACAAGTGAATATCCCTACCTACCGATAAGAGCAAGTTAGAGAGGCAGGGAGGGAGAGTTTGTTTCGCCAAATCATGTGTGAACCATTGCATATAAATATAGATATTAGAATCGAAAGAATGATTGCCCCCATCCAGAGCAATAGCAATATGCATGACATCCTAACAATATGCATGAAAATATCTTGGTTCGGGATGTTTGCTTGATAAATCAGAAGATATCGGAGGGTGATAAACAAGGTTTAGATTCAGAGTGTGGAATGGACTTAGTAAGAGGAGGGAACTATGTGTTCACCCATTTCATTGACTTAGTTCGGGGTAGATGGGTCAATTAGATTTTCAGGGAGGACTGATAGATATATTTAAGCACCACTACAACCGCCTTGAAATGCTTGCAAAATGATGTATTGTGACAATAGAAAATGAATATTTATGTTAACACGATCAAAGTTAGCTAAAGAAGCTGTGAAATTTCACAACAGAGTAAATTTTATTACAAAATGATCCATTTGGACTGTAGAAAATGAATATTTATATCAAAATGGTTTAATTTACCTATAGAACCATAAATTTACCTGACAAAGTCAAATTCCTTGTAAACCGACCCAATCTAACAGTAGAAACAAATATTTATGGAAAAGTAATCCATCTAACCATATTTTTTTATTTTTTTAAATTAAAGTTGAACAAATGACCCAGGAGAGGAGGTCAAAGGTACAAGGAGGTATATGTACATAAAGAACTCGTGAAATTCTTAATAGACTCAAGTTTACTATAGAATTATCCATTTGATAACAGAGAATGAATAACTATGTCAAAATTATCCAATTTTGCATGAGAAATCATGACAATTGGTAATTGAGTAAATTTCAAGAAGAAATTATACATTCTTAAAGCAGAAAACGACTATTAGGGCAATAATTTACCAACAATCTCCATTATGTCAACATGCAATCATTGAAAATGTGCTTGTTGAGCTAGGTTGGAGTTTAAAAATGAGGGTTTTATCAAACATGAGCTTACCTATAAAACGTTGGCTGGGAATCAAACTCTCCATTCATGCTATGTGTTGTCATGGAGCAACATCCAATTGGCTCATGTGCACAACTGTTAGGTGGGTTCAAAGCCTAGTTATTATTGACATAAATCTATATGAATCCTCGTTATTATTTACAATGAACTCCTTATTGGTCGTTCATGATAATGCACTACATTTTATCTTCTTTTCTTTATACAAGATACACTTGGGCCCTTCATCTTTACTCCTTGGAGCAAATGGAGTGAATGTTCTATTTGGGGCCATAAGCAATCAGTGTGAGTGGTTGATCACAGGGGATTTCTCTTGAGTGATACAAGGCACTAGATGCATTGCCTGCTTGCTTGGTGATGGTGCTTTTATTCTCAAAAGAGCTCAAAGGAGCAACATCATAGGCATGTGAAGAGAAATGTATGTGAAAATATATAAACCCCAATCTGAAACAATCCCTTGCTTGGTTTCTTCTCATAACTATTTTGCAGACGTTTGATAGGACCCGATTAGACCAATTTGGGAATCAAACTCTCTAGTCGTGCCATGGGTTACCATGGAGCAACATCCACTTGGATCACATGCAAAACAACTAGGTGGGTTCAAATCTTCGTTATTTTTTTATATAAATCCTTGTTACAATGAACTACTTAGTACTCATTCATGATAATGCACTATATTTTATTTTATTTTCTCTACACGTGGGCCCTTTATCTTTACTACTTGGGTAGATAGAGTGCACGCTACTATATGTTGATTGATTTATGTTGTTTCCTTTGCCTCATAGGCCTTGAACTCTACTGGAATGGGCTATAATATGTATAACTTGATCTTGAACTGCTCTCTTTGCCTTGGCTATTTTCTCTTTTGCTACAACCTTTCGATATCGATCTATAGGGTCTGGGCTTAGGGGCTTCACTACAAGCTCTAGAATTGTCAGATATGCCAGACATGCGACAATGGTCAAGAAGTGGGAGGTTTGTTCACATCTAAGGTATATTTTTGTTGTGCAAGCATACTCATTTGTAGGCCAAAGCGATATGTTATGTGGCATACTCTATTCTAAATATACAAGCTTGGTTAGTCACTTCATTTGGGATGAACTCGTGTTATTTTCCTTATAGTTTTGATTCGTTATGATATTTTTCCAAACATAGGTTTCACTTCCAGTTTAAAAGAAGAAGACCCTATCTGACACATATGAGTAGTGACCCTAAGAAAGGCAACAAATTTATGAAGTTTTTTCAACATTATTTGCATTCCCATTGTCAAAACACCTATGACCATAATGAATATGCATTAATAATTGTGATTACATTTAAATTAAATATCAAAATCAACATAAAGAAAGTTAAATTCCCATTACCAAAACACCTATGACCATAACGAATATGCATTGATAGTTATGATTGCATTTAAATTGAAATCAAAATCAACATTAATAAATTTATTGTTAGCTATGTTGTTAACTGTGATGAGAGGCCCCATTATGCATTTCTCTCCCCTCGCATGCATAAACATGGGGTTCACTATGTAAATTTCAACAACATGTATCTTACAAGCCGAACCATCAACAAAAGGCTAGTATTATCAATGGAAGACTAGTATTATCATATAGGCTAGCATGCTTCTCAGCAAATTGTTGAAGCATTATCTCTATAAGGTTTTTTTAGGAGTTGTGCTCTCCCATATCTAACACGTGGGATAGTAGGTTTATCTAGGGGCTTATAAGCTCATACCTTTGATTCAAGGATGGCTTTTTCATTGACTGTTTTTACATGGTAATCCAATTGTAATTTTTTTTTATTAATTGTAAAAAAGTTTTAAATATGAATTGAATGATTCCATTACATGATGATGATTGGGAGCATATTCCTTTTGTAATTGTAGAAATGAAAAGCTCTACCCGATTTATGTATGATCAACAATCCCTAGATTGCGATCATTTAGTTGCAGGAGATGCAGGTACTTTAACTAGGAGTTTATTATATTTAAATGAGCTATCGTCTTCGATCTCCCCACTGGAATTTGTTCTTGTCTCCGTCCAAGTATTCAACACACTTTGGATTAGGAGCGTTCTACAGGGGATAGGATGCAATGGCGACATAGGCAAATGAATGTGAAGACATATATTCCGATCAATGCAATATGCAACGTTTTAACTGTTTTACAGTCACTGTTTTAACTGTTTTACAGTCACTGATGATCACTGAAGAATTCCATGGTAACACACAACACAACACAAAGATGGGATTCATGAACCGATTTAATTGTAAAAATCAAGCGCACATAGGCTGAGCTTGTTGCATTCATAATCTAGAATGGAAGGGGAGGAAAGAAATCATACAACCAAACTTGGGCTGGAAGACAGTTGACAGATGCCATAAAGAAACACAATTGATTAAATTTCAACTATTTTGGTTTAACTTAGACATATTCTAGCTAGTAGTTAAGGCTAATTTGCATACATTGGATTGTGAAGATAAAGTCAATGAGAATTTCAAAGTAGAAAGAGATTAAAAATTATTCTTGTTATTTAAAAAAACTAAATTATGTTAAATTTTGTGTGGTGAGATAGATGGTACTAAAATTGAAGTGAAATTTTATATTATAATTTAGATTCACTCAACATTAAAACCCTTTGGGAGGGAATAAAAGAAAAAAACACTAAAACCTTTTAGGAGAGAAAAAATATATATATAAAATTTGCTTTTTAAAAAATTAAAAAAATACATATATATAAAAGAAGGTGGACAAAGACTCCACAACGTTTAGAATTTACAACTAGGCTTTATAGTATATTATGTGCATGTATTCAAGTATCATAATGACATATGAAACGTTTAGAATTTATAACTAGGCTTTATAGTATATTATGTGAAAGTATCATAATGACATATGAAATTGATTTATTTTAAAAAGGTTTTGAAGAATTCAATCTATATTTGTGACATTGATAATACTTATTAGTCCCTACCGTTAATAAATATTTCGTTAATAGTCCATTAAATATTGTTAGGGACTATAGCAATCGATAAATCGTTGACCTCGTATTAGAGTGTGCATTGATCACAAATATTTCCATATTATCTATTGTTGGAACAAGGGAAGTGAAAACATCGTTTTTTATATAATAGAAAGTACCATGTTTGTCAAGATCTGATTGGACAACGGATTGGAGGTCTTATTGCCGGCTTCGCTATTCCCAATGCTATATATTTTGGCATATCCAAAGTATTTGATCGTATATGGTCTTTTTGAATCATATATTTTATTATGCATTGGTCGAAGGTGGATTAATGCTAGCATTAGTTCAAATGTTTTCTTTAGCATTTTCTGCTATTTAGAATACATTCTCTACCATATTACTATGTGTGATTTTTTCTTTTATTGTTGCGTGCTTCGAGAGAACAGGGCTGCCACAATGCATTTTTTCTTAAATACTTGCACAGGGCCACGCCCTTCCACGGTCCTGACAGTCTTAAGTGTTTACCTAACAGCTCTAGCAGTCTTAAATGTTTATTGTACAGATGAGTTGCAATACAGTTTTGTTCATGGTTGGCATCACTGCTTCAGTGGTCGATGCTTCTTCAATGCTTCGTTCCATGATTCTTGTTCTTGTTTGATTCAACTTTGCAAAGTTGAGGTCCCGCAATTGCGGTTCGACCTCTTCATGGTTGTTCACTGGTTTGTTGTTCTTCAACTTTGCAAGTTGTTGGACCTGTTGTTGCGGTTTCCAGTTTTTGGGGCTGAGCTCTTGTCGTCCCTCGTTAACGGGTAAGTTTCCCTGTTGTTGCTATTTTTCAATGGTGGGAGTCCCTGCCTCCAAATTCTGTTGCAAACCATCTTTGTCTGTGCTCTTAATTTATGTTCCTAGAAACTATGCATCTTCATATGCCGATTGCGACGTCCATAGTTTTTTCGAAAATTGCAATGCAGAGGGGTTTACGAAAAGTAGTTTGGAGCTATCAGAAGAGGGAACCATCCGGTGGGGTGTAGACGCAGAGAATGCTTTTATTCTGTGGGTCGAAAAACTGCACCCACCTGTTCTCTCTTTACTGATTAAATTTATGGTGTTATTTCTTTGCGTTCTTTCTTCTGTTTGGTTCACTTTCCAGTGTGGGTTTGTTTTATTGTCGTCTGTTATGGAGACTAGGGGGGATTGAAGTTGAGAAGAAGAAGGTTGAAAGATACATACGGGGATTGGTACCCAGTTCTGCGCTTGTACTTTTCCTATTTTGCTTTCCTTTTTTTTTGCTACTTTAATGGTCGCAAAAATTACACCGCAAAATAATTACAATTACAACAATTACACCGCAAAATAACCTTCTGACTTTAATGGTCGCAACCTTTGGCTTGAGGGTTTAGTTTGGAACTTTTGGCGTACTATAGTGGCCCGCAATTGGCTTCACCTTCCTTCACACAACCATGATATGAATCGACGGTTGAAGGGTTCCGACTTGTAAAAATTCAGTTGTGGTTTCCAATGATCATCCACCTGTAATCTGCGATGCTCCTTTTAATCGAATCTTAACCATGCTGATGTTTAACCCGAGGCAATTTTTGTCTTACTCAGCTTTCCCAATAATCACGATGGTCACCAAGGAGATGTACGCTTCTGGTTCAACTTATTACTATTATGTTTTTTTTTTTCCATTTTATATTCTATTATGGAAGGTTGCGCTAATAGGTAGGAATGGTGGTAAAGTACCCCGATAATCTTTGATGAAACTGAGCCACGGGATGAACCAACCAAATGGATAGGTGGTGGTGGTGACAAACAGTAATAATGTCACTGTCGATTAATCAATCGCGATTGTCTTTGGAATTGGGGAACCTGCACTTGTTGTATCTTAGAATTCTTCACATTGTTGCGCATAACAAGTTCACCTTGATTTCCTTAGTGAGGACTGCTAATGAGCAGTGTTGACTTATAGTCTGGCATATTTATTATGTCAGAGCGTGGCCTTTCTTTATTATAAACGCATATGTATAGCGCGTAACCTGCAAATTAGAATAAAATCACAATTTTGTTAACAAATCGTCCTCATCTTTCACTGCACACGATTGTACGGACGTGTACTGATGGTTTGACAGGATTTTGGTTTAATTTTAGCAGATTTGTACGGATGTAGATGACTGTACGATCGTGGTGGAAGTATGATAGAGTTTGGCAATCGTAAGAATGGTACAGCTATGGTATGCGAGAAGAATGTGCAGGCCACAAGAAGTTTGGTACTTTAGATGGCATTATTGTCTTTGATTAAAAGCGTATGACTCTGTAATTTAATTAATGGTACAACTTGCATTTAAAATTGTAAGGCATTGGCGGTTGTAGTTGGTACGACTGGATGTGTGTTCGTATGACATATGGTACAAGCAACAATTTTTAAAATTATGAACTGTAAATAATGGCGCTTCTTTAATATTTTTGTGATTTCTTTATCTTCAGATTTTCTTTGCAGCGAGACTGTCTTTCTTCAATATTTTTAAATGGCCAAAGGCTGGTGTGGTCAATGGATTTTTGGTCAATGACCTGGGTTGGGAGAAACTCCAAAAAAATTTAGTGTGACCAAAGGTCAGATTGTGGTCAAGGACCAGATTTAGAGAAACTCTAAAAATTTTGTGTTTGGCTAAAAGCCCAATTATGGTCAAGTACCAAAATAATCAGAGAAACTCTGAATATTTGAATGGCCAAAAGCCAATTTTTGGTCAAAAACCTTCGGATCGAAGAAGCTCCGAAATGAAGGGGTTGGCTAAAAGCCGAATCAGACAAGATTTGATAAAAGGGTGGCCAAAGGCCGGGATCAGAAAAACGCAGCTCTGATACCAAATGAGACGAACAAAGTTCGCTCACACAAGAATAATCCAAAATATCTGGAATATAACAAAGTAATCCATATAGGATTGTAAATCATAAATGAATAATAAGATATAAGATGATATAATGAGATAGATGAGATTACAATTGAGAAATGAGGGCCTGCTTATATACCCACACAGGGGTGCCCTTTACCAATAGTCATGTCCTTTGAGACATGACCTTTCATTATTAATAATTATTATTTATTAACTATTATTTCGTTATGAATATCTATTTATGTATATTTTATGTTCATAACATTATACATTACAGCATTGACGTGGTTTTGCATAGCAATGACCTTTTTAGATTGGATGCATTCTCGTATATTGTTGGGGATTGCCTTTTCAATACATTCTAGGTTCTACTGCATTTCTGGTATTCGTCGACCGAGCTGCGCAATGGATTGATAGATTATTTCTTGAGTTGTTTTAAAAATGGCGATGTTGAGGCTTTGCAGTCCTATGAATATGAACTGGAATATGATTTTCTTCGACAGTTGCATAAAATACATGATGTCGCCACGTATTTTTCAAAGATGCGATTGTCTGCATCTCCAGTTCTGCTTGGACATGAGAGGGGACTTTGGGGAGATACATTTTGTATACAGTGGTTGTCTAACTGGCTCAACATATCAGTTGGAATATGGTCATTGACAAGAAAATCAAGATATATACTATTCAACAAAATTGCATCTGACAATCCATATTGCATCTTGTTCCATGATACCAATGTTGTTAGTGGTCATTCTCAACCACTACTATACAGAAAAATGTCCATATGCAATGTTGAAGGGCCTCATATTTACTTGTCCATCATTTGCAAAGACCTTGAATCACAATGGAAACGGATTATGCATCGCATAGATTGCCATGGTTTACAGTTGGCAACAAATGTTGTGTCTAGCTGTGGAGATAGTCTGTTCAATGCAATTTGTTGTTTGGTGGAAGCAGAGTTCGATGTGCAGTCGCTGCGAATTTACACTATACGGTCCTTTTGCAATGTAATTATAAGCGGCAGCCAATGGGCTTTTAGGTGCTTGCATTAGCACCTTTGCCCATATCTCCTAAAAAATATGCCGACAGTTGGAAGTTGGCAAGAATACCTTGTAAACATGGCGCTTCCATATGAAAAAGGGAATGTGGAGGGTTGCAGATTCTGTTTGCAATGGTTGTCTATGACATTCAGAGTAAATATCTAGGTCTGGTCGGCCTTGCCAGATGGCACTGTCCATTCCTGGTTTACTGATTTAAATTACGATTGAATAATTGACATCCTCTCATTGAAAACATATACAACACATATCCATTATGAACCTTTGCTTGGACATATTGGTGGTTCAGGGTTGAATGCCCATGCCACCCAAACGACATCGAATTTGCATACGCGTGGAGTGCTTTTTAGCGAGAATGAGACTCCTCCCAGTTGCGATAGGGCCATAGAGGGATTGAACAAAAAAACCATGCGTGGAATTCATCACAGTTGTGATGAGGCCATACATGACTTGAAAAAAAAACGTAGAGTAAGTTATCACAACTTGAAAAAAGTTATGCGTCAAATTCGTCCCAGTTGTGATGATGCCATACAGGCCTTAAACAAAAAACGTAGACTAGTTTATGATAACCCGAGTCAGAGTGAAATTCATCCCAGTTTCCATCAACTCATCGTGCCCTTGAGCAAGAAACGTAGACTAAGTTACCACAACTTGAAAAAGGTCATGCGTGAGAGAAAAAAATACATTGCTACGCTTCCTTTTAGAGAGAAACTCACATATCACAATCTAAAGAAATTTGTTCATGCAGAACACAACAGAAACAAGTACGGGCGCATATTCCAGAATGCTCATGCAACTGTGACATTTTGCGGTCTAGAAGCAACAACATGCACTACTACCAATGAAAACCACGAAACAGTTTCTACCCGTACTTCCCTGTGAAAAAAAAATGCAAGACAAACCTACATGAAACAAATTAAAGACACTCCTTCCATTGCATGTGCAATTTGTGAACAGTTGAATTTTTCAAAAAACACTAAGTCTTTCACACCTGATTTGCAAGCAGAATACCTCTGCTTGACAACGCACGAGAAACCATTTTCCAGTGGCAAAGTTTGTCTTCCATGCAAACGGTCTCTTGAAAATGGAAAACTGCCACAGTTTGCAACCCCTGATCAAATAAGATGTAATACACCACTACCAGATGTAAGTGCACTTACGGAACTTGAGGAGAGACTTGTGTCTCTGCGAATTGCATTTGCTCAAATCAGACCTTGGGGCTATAAACGACCCCGTGATCAATTATTAATGTGCATGTTCAGCTAGATGTTGTCCAAAAAGCGTTGCCACAATTCATTAGTAATACAATGACAATTGTTGTGGCTCTGAAAAGACGCCTGCGATACAAAAATGCCTATCAAACAGGCAAAGTGCTTGTGCATGTTGTTATGAAAGCATTGAAGGAATTATATTCCAAGGTCCTGTACAAAGCACATAACATTTGTATAAATGGCAATTGGAACAATGTTCTTACAGAAGAGGATGGCAACTTTGCAGACACTCTCGAAAATCCTAGTGAATTTGATATAAGTGATGAATCAAAGAATGAAACAGTTGTTGAGACAATGGTGCATGGATTCACTGATTCACAGTGCATTCGTGACTTGCAAGACAAAATTGTCAAAATTGCACCTGCCAAGGGGTAGCGTCCACTTGAAATATTCAAGGACAAATTCGTTGAGGAAATGAACTTTCCAACACTCTTCTATGGAGATCCACGTGCCACTGATATTACAGAACGATTCAGTTATCATAAAATAGTTCGATGGGAGCTACTACATTCAAGCGGTTACTTCTCCTGTCACATAACAAATTTGTTTTTCAAAACAATGCGCATAATAATAGAGCAAGTTTTTTCCTGCATGTGGGTCCGAATAAGAAAAGGCCAGTTACAAGGAAGAAAGTTGTTGGCCAAGAATGTGAAGTACAAAGTAAACCTAGAAAAAATTCTGAAATCTGATATCAGATATGTAGATTTCAAAAACATTCGCACCTCTCTTGACTATTTGCAACAAAACAAAAAAAATATTTTTGCAATGATCCGACAATTGGGCCCACCAACATTTTTCATCACATTTACAAGTGCAGAGCATTGCTGAGATCCATTGGTGGTTGTCGTATCTGAGTTGCATAGGATCAGGAAACGTAAAAAAGAAACCGATACACTGGAAAATAATGACATTGACTACCTCATAAGAAAAGACCCAGTGACATGTACTCGCTACTATAGACATAGAATAGATGCTTTGAGACAATTGATATGACATGATGAAATGTTTTTCGGAAACATATCAGACTACTTTTTTGTGACTGAATTCCAGAATAGGGGAAATGAACATGACCACGCACTGTTGTGGATAGAGGGCACACCAGTCTATGGAGTTGATAACAATTCAGAGATCGAACAATTTGTTGATAAATACATAACATGCAACACAAATCATTTGGATCCAGAGCTTGCCAAAGTCCATAGACATTACCATACAAGAAGTTGTAGAAAATGAAAAAACTCGCATTACAGATACAACTTTCCCATGCCACCAATGAGAGCTACAAGAATCATAGAGCCACTTAGTTTAGAGAACAATGTTGTTGTTGAGAAATCTAAATCCTTGTTCACATTCCTAGAACAAGCAGAATTTGACGAGCTGATGAGCTTTGATGCCTTCTTGACATAGGTAAATCTATCAGAAGATGAGTATATCCAAGCCATACAATGTACACTTAGGCAACCAACAGTTTTCCTTAAACGAAAACTTTCCCATATTTGGAACAACAGTTTCTCCAAGGACATGCCAGTTATGTGGAAAGCAAATACAGATGCGTAGTACGTGCTCAATGCATATGTTGCAGCATCGTAATGTACCTCGTATATGACAAAGGTTGACAAATCTATGATAAGTGCATTCAGAAGAATACGCAAAGAACATGAAAGAAGTCATATTGATGCAATACAAATGATATGCACACTTAGCAATACATTGCTTAATCTTCAACAAATGTCTACTCAGCAAGCAGTTCACATTGTGCTTTCCCTGCGCCTCACTTGTAGTTCAAGAAAATGTGTCTTCATAAACACATCTCCACTTGAAAAACGCACATTTGTGCTTAAACCACCGGTTTTGCTACAACAAGAGCCTGACAATTCAGAAGACGTGCTATGTCGCTCTATTGTTGATTATTACCTCCGACGTCCATCTCCTATTAGGCATGTCTGCTTAGCAGAATTTGTATCGCATTACAAAAAAAATGGTGTACCCATATCAAACAGAAAAAAAACCCTTTGTGATATGATTTGTCAAATACAACAAACATTGTGACTATGAAAACTATTGTAGAGAAACATTGTTGCTGTACGTTTCGTTCGATGAAAACGAAGAGACATTAAAACATAACTTCTCTACATGGGAGGTTGCATATGCTCTGTCTGAGACTATAGTGCACATCAATGAAGCTAGATTTACTTACAATGTTAATCCAACATGGGGTGATCTAGAAGTTACAGTTAATGACCTAGAAAACCCCGACGATCATGATGAGACATTCACAAACCGAAAAACAACCAGAACTTCTTCCGAGTCCTATGAATTACAAGCGAATTTGCCTTGTCCTCCAGCAAGTGGAAGTGAAAAACATATCAATCTTGGTTTTCAAGTCACAAAACATCCTTTCCTAATTGAAAATAATGAATACCACAGAATAAGACGTCTGTTGAATCGCGAACAACAAACAATTCTAAAGGACATTGCTCTTAAAAAACACTTGAACATGGACAATCCTGTGCACTTGTTCCTTACAGGCGGAGCAGGAACAGGCAAGACATTCACAACGAAATAATTGTTCCAAATGCTTATATGAATCTATGATTCAAACAATTCCTCTGATTCTATGAAACCAAAGGGCCTAATAGTTGCATACACAAGAAAAACTGCATATAATGTAGGTGGAACAACAATCCACTCTGCATTTTTAATGCCTTTTAACAAGTCACGGTTTCTTCCACTTAGCAAGGAAATGTTGGATACATTATCTAAGATTTATGAGGAACTCCAACTTGTCTTTATAGACGAAGCATCTTTGATTGGGAGTCGGTTCTTGTATTCCATTGACAACCAACTAAGAAGCATAAAACATGTGCACACGAAATACTTTGGAAACATTGACATGGTATTATGTGGGGATCTTTACCAGGCACAGCCCATCCAAGATTCTTTGATATTTGAACAACCTACCGTTAACATGGAAACAGTCACCCATGACTTCTGGAGAGACATTATTAAATGCTTTGAGTTGCATACTACAATGTGCCAGACAGATGAAACATTCATTGCAATTCTGAATAGAATGCAGACAAACAACCAAACATATGATGACTTAACATATATCAATTCTAGGTGCTTACGGCCTGCACCAACAGACCCAACGTTCCCTTACCTATTCTACATAAATAAGGATGTTGTAATGCATAACAACCACATGTTATCAGTCATGCTTGGCGATGATATCATCATCAATTCAATTGACCTGGAAGAAGACAACCATGGACATGTGCCACATCATGAACATTCAGAGACTTTACTTCCGCAACTTGTCCTCAAATTAGAAATGTTGGTTGAAATATATGCCTCTAACTATGATTCACAGGATGGCTTGGTCAATGGTGCAGATGGAATACTCAAAGGCTATACGAAGACAGAAAAACTAGATGTCCTTTGGATTAAGTTCCATGAACCGCATATAGGCAAGCGACAAGCGAGCAAGTTGTCTTATCTATATAATTCAAACACTGGAAGCGATTGGACACCTATTTTGCGAATATCAAAGCCAGTATTGACATCAACAAAGACAGGTCGACTGAAGATTCGAAAACAGTTTCCGATTAAACTTGCATGTGCACGTACAGTCCACAAATCACAAGGACTAACACTTGATAATGTTGCATTTCAGCCTGCTGGAATTCGTATACATGGACTTGTATACACAACATTGTCCCGTGTCAGAAGCATAGACTCCTTGTATTTACTAAGTCCTCTCACAAAAGATAACTTCAAAGTGAAACAGAAACTTGATATTGAAATGGAACGACTCAGGACCACCGCAAAATGGCAACTGCACTATGATTACCAATCCATACAAACAAATTCATCTGTATCAATTCTCTCCCTTAACACACACAGCTTAAATGCACACATGGACGATATACTGAATGACTATGATAAAATGCAATCCGATATTCTGTGCTTGCAGGAAACACACATGGTATTATGCATGCAGAACAAACAATTCCCAAATCACAATTGCATATCAAGTTACATTACACATGGGGTGATGATACTAGTGAAAAAACATGTGCCAATTTTGGACCATATACATATCGAAGAAAATAATGTTGAAGTGGTGCTTGCAATTTTTTTTTCTCCATGAAATAGAAGTTGCAATACTGAATTTGTATCCTACTCCCCATGCAACATTCTCCAACATAGTAGATGTTATTTCCAATGCAGTGGGCCATTTCCATTTGAATGGACCCATTGTACTTGTAGGAGACTTCAATATTGACATGCTAAAAAATAATGGCAAAACAAAAGAATTGGAAAACTACATGTGCAAATACAGTCTCCGCTTTCTTTTGAACAACACAAACCATCTGCAAAACGCACTTATTGACCATGTTTGGTTGAATGTGCCCATTCCTCAATACAATATGTTTATCTTAGACACATATTGGTCTGATCACGATACCATTGGTATTGCACTTGAATTATGAGATATACATCAAACATATTGCAAAGCCATATTTCTATGTTTCAAAGCATACCTGTATAGCTTGTTGCAAAAAAAGAAAAAGAAAAAAAGAAAAAAACAGTTATCTAGCTTCTTAGTTTTCTCTAATTTCTACACATACTGTTCTGGTGAGCATACAGTCGATGTTGTACTTGAATTATAAAATATACATTATGCAAAAAAAAAAAGGGTACATCCTCCTAAAAACTATTTGTTACTCTATTCATCTTATTCTACTTTTTTTTAGTATATGTACACAGTACTTTCCTTTTTCTTTATATCAGAACTTATGTTCATATCCCTTTTGTTTTGCACTTTTGTTGATAGAAACAAACAGGAAAACTGCAGGCCGCAAAGAACTCCTACCCAGAGATGTAGAGGAATCCATGCAAAGGTGCATTTTTTTCTGCCCGTGTTCCATACTAAACAGTTTTTAGTTTACTCTGTCTGTATTTGTCGAACTTGTTTGCAGCTGTGTTGTTGTTTTTTTTTGTTTTTTTTTTGGCGCATAGAGCCCGCTAGCCTACAGATCAGAGATCCAACAAAAATGAAATGTTGATCCAGCCAGGTCGCAAGTCCACTTGTCAATTTCTATATCGCTCAACTATGGGTGTTATTTGTACGACACAGAACATTAGAGGCCCAATGTACAGCTTGCAAGTCCGCGATCCAAATAAGTGGCTAAGTATGGAATAAGGGATCTATGCATATTTGGTATGTATTGCTCATTTCTGGGAGCCCGCCAGCCCTAGAGTCTGTGTGTCAATTAGTATATCGCGGAGTTGTGGATGTTATTTGTAAGGCACCGAACAATAGAGGCTCATTTTTTACCCCGCCAGCCCGAGAACCCGCGATCCAGAAACTGTACATGCTCTATAAAATATCAGCCACCCTGCAAGACCGCTTGTCAATTTGTATATCGTGGAAGAATGTGTGCTATTTGTAGGACACATAACAATAGAGGCCTATTTTTTGAGCCCGCCAACCCGAGAACCCGCGATCCAGAAAGTGGCCAAATATGGAATGCGATATCCGTACATGCTCTATACAATCTCATGTCCATACTTTATAAAGGTACATATTTAGTTTTGCCTGGTTTCTACACATACTGATCCGGTAACCACACAGTTGGTGTTGCACATGAATTATGAAATATGCATTGCGAGTCGGACCGACCTCTTTGGTTTCCTTTGCCAATTTTATGCCCACGGGTCCCCCACCATGCGTTATCAAACTCTCGTTCCCCGTGTTCAGAGAAATTGTACATGCTCTATAAAATCTCATCCACCCCGCAAGTCTGCTTGTCAATTTGTATATCGCGGAAGTCTGTGTGCTATTTGTAGGACACGGAACAATGGAGGCCTATTTTTTGAGCCCGCCAGCCTGAGAACCCACGATCCAGAAAGTGGCCAAGTATGGAATGCGATATCCGTACATGCTCTACAAAATCTCATGTCCATACTTTATAAACGTGCATATTTAGTTTTGCTTGGTTTCTACACATACTGATCTGGTCACCACACAGTTGGTGTTGCACATGAATTACGAAATATGCACTGCCAGTTGGACCGAGCCCTTTGGTTTCCTTAGCCAATTTTATGCCCGCGGGTCCCCTGCTACGCCTTATCAAACTCTCGTTCCCCGTGTTCCGAATGTACATCTTGCATCGAAAACTTGGTAATCCATGTCTATGCTCGGGGGTTCCTAGACGGGGGAGTGGCATATTTTATGTCCATTATTCTTGCGCCCGAGACTTCGGTGGAAGCTTGCAACTCATTTGCTAATTTTCTTTAATTAAATTGTACAATATCAATATTCATTATTAATAATTTAGTGCTTGAAAATAACGTTTTTAGATAATGTTATCTATATAACATATATGTTATATGTTATACATGTAGACAATCACAATCTTGAACCCGCCAGTGCTCGAGTCCGTCTTTCAACTTGTATATCACGAAACTCCCAGTGTTGCGTGGAGTAGACGGGAAAATAGAAGTTCAATGTTGATCGAGCCAACCCGAAGTCCGCCGATAAATTTGTATATCGCGGAAGTCTGGGTGCTATTTGTAGGACACAGAACAATAGGGGCCCAATTTTCAGCCCGCTAGCCCAAGAACCCGCGATCCAAAAAGTGACTAAGTATGGAATGAGGGATCCGTACATGCTCTATGAAATCTGATATCCATACTTATAAATTTGTATATCATGAAACTCCGAGTATTGTTTGGAGGACACAGACTGATACAAGTGCAATGTCCAACCAACCAATTAAATTATGGAATATCAAAATTTGTATATCGCGGAACTCCAATCCATAAACAATTTCCATCCTGGACCCGCCACCCCTGCAATTTGTTTGTCAATTTGTATATCGCGAAACTTCAAGTACTGTTTGGAGGACACAGAACAATAGAAGTGCAATGTTCAGCCCGCAAGTCTGCTTCTCAATTTCTATATCGCGCAAGTCTGGGTACTATTTGTAAGACACAGAGCAATAGAGTCCCACTTTTGAGCTCGTCAGCCCGAGAACCCGTGATCCAAAGACTGTACATGCTTCCCTTCGCTATGCTCCCTGAAAGCCTACACAAAGTCACACTTTCCATACTTAGCCACTTTCCCGCAATTCCGCAAATATACAAACCCTCCGCTGAACTGGACCATCATGCGCTCTTACGTTTTATGTGTTTTGCAGTCAACAATTCCGACTCATGTAGTTTCACCATGGGACACTCACTAGTTTCACCATACAGTTTCAGACTTGACCATTCCTTCCTTGCTTGCTCTTCCCTGTCCCCGTCACCTTTCGCACGTGTCCATAATAAAAAATAATGTTTAATGTATATATATATGTCTTGTTTCTAAATATTTAATGCTAACAGGTCATCCTGCAGGCACCATCTAAGCTGTCATTGATGCGCGCAAGGCTCGAGAAGTTCTGCCATTAATGCAATATTTGTAGAGGATTTTTTTATCCCTTCCCAGTGTTAATTTCAAATACCATTGAATTTCATTCACACACCGCCAGCTTGGTTCCTTCACAAAACCTCCAATCCTTAAATGTTCTTCGCCGTAACTTCCACCTTCACACTTCTAAGTATGCAATAATTAATCTTTACTTCTAACAGGTCACCATACAACACGCATAGATATTGTCATTAATGAACAAATTTTCCATTCGCACACATTGAACCAACGTTTCCAGGGGGTTATATTGTCCCCTTCCATTTCTTCATTTCAAGCCACGTTTGGAGCAAACCAACGTTTTCATAAACTACTGGCAGCAACTCCACATCAGTTTTGTAGAGATATAGTGAACATCTTCCTCACGAGATTCCCATGCAGAAGAAGGGAAAAAGAATTGTAGGGGAGGCGGAGAAGCCCAAAATTTAGAGTGAAAATATGGATCTTGACGCTGATCTGGATAACATATTATGTAACCTTGATCAGCCCGGAGACGCAACTCACCATGTCTACCCAATGGACATAGTTGATATCGAATTTTTTTACGAAAATGAATCCTTCGTATTCCAGAGTGTTGTTTTTGAAAGCGAATCAAAAAAATTAATCATTGAAAAAAGAGATGTAAAAAATAAGAAAATAAAACGTCGTTCAGAACTTGACCTTGCCAATATGCAAGCGTCTAAAATCTCTCAACTTCACATGGCAACCAGAGATGCTCTTCATGATTTCGTTAGAGTCATTGAGGCCGAGAATGACAAACTAAAAAACCGGATTAATGAATTAGAGGAAGCTTTGTTTCCTATGCCATTGCTTGGCAATCCTTTGGAAATAGCCATGCCTGCGACTACCTGCACCCCTGCAGCAAATCTAAAAGGCTCCTCCAGCTTCCTCGCATCCTATAGAGGGTATGTAGAGAAAAATATCAACACAAGAATGGAATTGATTACTAAGGCCTGGGAAACATCACAGAATATGGATTCCCTGGGAAGCAGGGCACATAACTTGCTCCAAATTCTGCAGACGGATTTAAAGAATGAAGAAACTTTCTATGTGCACACGGCCATCCCTTTTGCCTTTTATGTCAATAACATGTCAGACACAACAAGAAGACAACATGATCTCCCGTCCAAAAAATGGCTCACTTAATTAGAAGCATGCTGGAAAGAGAAGGTGAAGAACCTATATCTCATCGTCCAATCATGCGAGCATGCAATATCAAAGAAAGAAACATTATTCACAAAGCTCACCAAAATAGAGTTAGCCGGAAGGACAAACGACTTCCAGGACCCCAGCTTAATCATCAACTCGTTGGCATTAACCAAACAAACTTTCGATAAACAAGTTGATAATTTTAAGGCCTTGTCTTTATAATTTTTTTATAGGATTCTTGAATATCATGAAGAAGACATGGACAACTGGCTAGTCCGGTATTCGGTACAGAATGGAGACATTCATCAAGCTCTGTGTAATCTTTCTATTGACCTAAGCGAATTAGAAAATGAACTTTTCAGCATTAAAATCCGGAATGACATCAACGTCGCCCCCTTGAGAAGCTATATTGAAGAGAACTTGAAGTGGGTCATCGACGAAATCCAACAAGGAAATCCATCAGCAAGCAAATAGCAAAATTACTTATATGGAACATCGCTATAAATCCTTCGTTTATCAATCCATTTATTCAAGCGGGTCGGCGACAAAAAACAACAGGAAAATGCATCACCAAGCAAATACCAAAATTACTTATATGTACCATGCCTGTAAGTGTATACTGATAGTCCTTTCTTTATCAATCCAGTTATTCCACCTTTTTTGAATACAAATCTATAGCCAAAAAATGATATCTTCCCATTTCTACTTTTCAGGTATTACTTTCCATAATCCTATTTCTTGTACATATTTCTCTTATGGTCAGTGGGAGCCCCAATCCCAGTCTATATGACAAACACATTTACATTTCCAGGAATATGTAACAAACAATTCTTTTTTTCATATATTCCAAATAAAACTATTCTTTTGTCTCCTTATATATTTATGTGTTCCTAGATTTTTATCTTCAGCTATGCTGAATGTGAAGACGATATCATATTTCACACACACACACACATATATATATGTTTGTTTAAATTTCCAGGAATATGTAACACGTTTTATTATTATTTTAAACAAATGTCATAAAATTGTGTTCACTACTTTTTTGCTACTCACACATATAGAGAGTATGTCATTTCTTGCATCTTTACCACCTGTCTTTCATACTGCTTGCCACAGAGGCCCTTAAAATTCAAATACTCCGCAAGTCCACTTGTTAATTTGTATATCACAGAACTCTGGGTGCTCTTTGTAGGCCATGGAACAACACAGGCCCACGAAAATCTCATCTCCATACTTTATAAAAGTACATATTTCGTATGTATAAAAGTAAATATTTCGTATGTATAAAAGTAAATATCTACTTTATATAATTACGTATTTGGTATGTATAATTTATGCTGTCCAGGAACCTATAATTTGATAAATTTCAATTTCTTCTGTCCAGGAGCCCCTGTTTTATAGAAAACTAATTCAAGAATGTTATTCTTTTGGTCATTTTGTCCACCACCCTATGTAACAGACGTTAGTACTATTTTTTTGTGCTTTTGTCCAATAGCGTATGTAAAACATATGTAAAGAGAACTAATTCGCGAATGCTAAATTTTTTTGACACAAGCCCCTTAAAATTCAAATAGTCCGAAAGTCCGATTTTCAATTTGTATATTGAGGAACTCTCAGTGCTTTTTGTCGGGCACAGAACAACAGAAGCCCAATTTTCAGGTCCCCAGCCCGAGAACCCGCGATCCAAAAACTAGCTAAGTATGGAATGAGGGTTCCGTGCATGCTCTATATATCTAGCTAGTCAAATTACATATTTGGTACGTATAATTTGATAAATTTCAATTTCTTGTGTCTAGGAGCCCTTGTTCTAAAGAAAACTAATTCGAGAATGATAGTTTTTTTGTGCTTTTGTCCACGAACCTATGTAACAGACGTAGGCCCTTAAAATTCAAATAGTCCGCAAATTCGATTGTCAATTTGTATATCGCGGAACTCTGGGTGCTATTTGTAAGGCACAAAACAACAAAAGCCCAATTTGCAGCTCCCCAGCCCAAGAACCCGCGATCCAAAAACTGGCTAAGTATGGGGCTCCGTGCATGCTCTAGAAAATCTCATCCCCATACTTTATAAAGGTACATATTTCGTATGTATAAAAGTAAATATCTACTTTATAAAATTACATATTTGATATGTATAATTTATGTTGTCCAGGAACCTATAATTTGATAAATTTCAATTTCTATTGTGTCCCGGAGCCCTTGTTTTAAAGAAACCTAATTTGAGAATGCTAATTTTTTTGTGTTTTTCTCGTGCCTGGTCATTTTCAAAATTAAATATGAGATAAATCACTCACTCAAATTTGAGATATCACACACACACACACACACACACACACATGTTTATTTAAATTTCCAGGAATATGTAACACGTTTTATTATTTCTTTATAGAAATGTCATAAAATTGTGTTCACTACTTTTTTCCTACTTACACATACAGAGAGTATGTCATTTCTTGCATCTTCACCACCCGTCCTTCATATTGCTTGCCACATAGGCCCTTAAAATTCAAATAGTTTGCAAGTCTGCTTGTCAATTTGTATATCACAGAACTCTAGGTGTTCTTTGTAGGCCATGTAACAATAAAGGCCCAATTTTCATCCCGCCAGCCCGAGAACCTGTGATCCAAAAATTGCCTAAGTATGGAATGAGGGCTTCGTGCATGCTTTATAAAATCTCATCCCCATACTTTATAAAAGTACATATTTCGTATATATAAAAGTAAATATCTACTTTAGAAAATTACGTATTTAGTATGTATAATTTATGCTGTCCAGGAACCTACAATTTGATAGATTTCAATTTCTTGTGTCCAGGAATCTACAATTTGATAGATTTCAATTTCTTGTGTCCAGGAACCCCTGTTTTAAAGAAAACTAATTTGGGAATGCTATTTTTTTTATACTTTTGTCCACCAGCCTATGTAATAGACGTTAGTACTATTTTTTTTGTGTTTTTGTCCACTAGCGTATGTAAAACGTATGTAAGGAAAACTAATTCGGGAATGTTAAATTTTTTGGACACGAGCCCCTTAAAATTCAAATAGTTTGCAAGTCCCATTGTCAATTTTTATATCGCGAAACTCTTGGTGCTATTTGTAGGGCACGAAACAACAGAAGCCAAATTTTCAGCCCGAGAACCCGGAATGAGGGTTCCGTGCATGCTCTATATATCTACTTAATCAAATTACATATTTGGTATGTATAATTTATGCTGTCCAAGAACCTATAATTTGATAAATATCAATTTATTTTGTCCAGGAGCCCTTGTTTTAAAGAAAACTAATTCGGGAATGCTAGTTTTTTTGTGCTTTTGTCCACGACCCTATGTAATAGACGTAGGCCCTTAAATTTCAAATAGTCTACAAGTCCGATTGTCAATTTGTATAGCATGGAACTCTGGGTGCTATTTGTAGGGCACAGAACAACAAAAACTCAATTTTCAGCCTGCCAGCCCGAGAACCCGGAATGAGGGTTCCGTGCATACTCTATATATCTACTTAATCAAATTACATATTTGGTATGTATAATTTATGTTGTCTAGGAACCTATAATTTGATAAATTTCAATTTCTTGTGTCTAGAAGCCCTTGTTTTAAAGAAAACTGTTTCGGGAATGCTAGTTTTTTTGTGCTTTTGTCCATGACTCTATGTAACAGACGTAGGCCCTTAAATTTCAAATAGTCTGCAAGTCCGATTGTCAATTTGTATATTGCGGAACTCTGGGTGCTATTTGTAGGACACAGAACAACAAAAACCAAATTTTCAGCCCGCCAGCCCGAGAACCCGCGATCCAAAAATTCAAATAGTCCGCAAGTCTAATTGTCAATTTGTATATCGCGTTACTCTTGGTGCTATTTGTAGGGCACAGAACAACATAGGCCCATTTTTCAGCCTACCAGCCCGAGAACCCGCGATCCAACTATTTTTTGGTGTTTTTGTCCACGAACGTATGTAGAAAACTACTTCGGGAATGCTAAATTTTTTGTGTCCAAGAACCTTTTAAATGTTTTTTTTTTTTGATAAATTTCGGGAAAAAACTAATTCGGGAATACTATATTTTGCATGGAAACCACATGTACTTCAACTTTCCACTCACCTGTCTGTACTCGGTCGCATTTATTCCCATTCCAGCCTAGTAGGGACTACGTTTCCATGCGACATTTGTTAACACCTAGGTCTATCCAATTCTACTTCATAAAGATATAAAGTAACCACTCTCGAGTATTTCATAATTTCTTTACCTTTTTGTTTTGAATTACATATAACTATACATTAATTAAAACATTAAAACATTTATAAGATACCCGTATAAAAACTTAGCTGCAAATTTCACTTTTTTTACCAAATGGAAAATTTCTCAATTATATATTTATATAATTTGTTTTCATATCAAAATGATTACAATTGATGCTATGTAAAGTCTGCTGAAAGTATAATGTGAATGAAAGGATAGTCTTTCATCAGTAGAAACCTTTTAGCTAGCAAGAGCAAAACCACTCTTTCGGGACATATAGGAAAGAGAGTTGTAGTGAATGAGAAAGCTAACAGAGCTATATTTTACAAGAAGAAAATGTCTTTCTATGACCAAATGATATACTTCCAGCTTTCATATCTAGAAAGCCTGCTGTGGAAGAGTGTAAAATTGTTCTTAAAAAATGGTTAAGAAGTGGGAGGGTCCCTCATGACCATCTATCCATAAGTTGTAAGTGAGGATTCCCAATTTTTTTTGAGCGCTGTCTTTGAAAGTTGATCATCAACTTTATTTTGCTCTCGATAAATGTGGTTGTAATTGAGCTTTTTGAAACAATGTACTTTCAAAACGCTGCGAATTTCACTTTTTTTTTCCAACATGAAAATTTCCCAATTATATATATATATATATATATATATATATATATATATATATATATATATATATATATATATATATATATATATAATTTGTGCTCATTACAAGTGAATTACAGTCGCAAAGTAGTGCTAGAATATTGAACTTTCACCAGTGGCGGTCTTTCAACCAACATGGGATGAAAGTTCATATAGAGGAGTATTGCGGAGAAATTCATGTCGTTGCTGCTAGAAGAATCTAAAAGAGTTGCCGAGAGTGAGGAGGAAAAAAATGAAATATATGAGAGCATGCTAATCAATTATTTATCCAGCTTTACAACAAGAAAGCCCGCTAAGGATGGAGAATAGATTGATCTTAGAGCAGGGATAGAAAGTGGGGGGGCCCTCATGTCCTTCTATCCAAAGATTGTATGAAATGACTCTAACTGGTTTTTGAAGCGCTGCCTTTGATAGTTGATCAACAAAGTTGTTGTGTTCACGATGAATGTGGATGGAATTGAGTTTTTTGAAGGTGGACTATAGATGTCTTATTCTATCTAATTTCACTTGTTAATATAACAATGTACATTCTTAATATGTTTAAAACTTAGGCTATTTTATTGTATGTAACTCACTATATGGATTTTGCAACGTGAGGGTTGTGTTTTTCGTTTCTGAAATGTGGCATAAACAACAAAGTTTACAAAACCCTAAACCCCTGAAATATCCATAAGACTCCCCTACTCGTTTACATCACCATTTGCCAAACCAAACCCAACAGTCGATTGATTGCTTCATTTTCATTCCACAAATGGCATCCCGACTGATGTCCAGGTCCCTCATTTCTTCAGCCAGATCTACATTTCAGTCCGGCGGAAACGCATTCAGAGCTGCAAGGGGTCGCCCTGCATCATCAAACACCAGACCTCCTTCATCTTCTGACAGAAATCCGTTGAGAAATAACAGTACAAACTTCCGAAGGCGATGTGCAGAGACGATGATCCCATTACACGATGCGGTTGCAGGTGCCAAGCTTATATCTCATCTGTCTGTCAACTCCCGTTCTCGCAGCGCTCTTTCTCTCGGTATCTTCTGCCCTTTTCGTTGCCCTTATTAGACTTGTTATATACACTTGTAGTATTGGATATAGAGAGATAAGCTGTTCGAGAAGATTGAGAATTGTTTTGAAATGGTAACGAGGTCAAAGTGGTAGACACATTATTGATCAGAATTTGGAATTTTGAGATAAGTTGCGACGGATTCTTTTCCCATAGAATATCCAGAAATGCAGTAATTGCTAAAACTATTTCATCATCCAGTTGATTTGGTAACATGTATGTCTTGTAGATGAAAAACGAAACCTAATATTATGCAACCAGATGCATCTACATTGTATTAATTGATCGGGCAGAAATAGATCTCATGGTAATTTAATTAGAAAACACCTCGAGCTGTTAAAGCTAGTACAGTCTGTTAGAAATACCCACCGGTCCAAGTTGAAGAAATCAACATCTATGGTAATGCTGCAGAAAATGCATCTGCAATGACAATTTACCATCTTTGCATATATTAGGTCATGCATTCTTCCAAGGGTCAAGCTATGAGGCCATAGTTGCAAGGGTAGTTGTATCCCTCTACAGGCCATACCCAAACCCATTGTAACCGTGATCTCCTCCTTGATAAAGGAAAATTGTCGCACTCAAAAAGTTTTCTTCCTTTTCAGTATTGACTTAGGAGTTGCTTTTGCACTCCCAACATTGTATTTCCATTTGTTGTATCCTTTAGTCCCATTGACCTAACCTTTTTTTTTCCAAGGAAAACCTCCTGGGGGAACTCTTTGGCACTTCCCTGCATTTATGGATGGCATCCAATGCAAACTTGTTGGCACTAATTAGAGTGCCCGACCCGACAGGGACATTGAGTGAGGCATGCAATAGAGGAAACCAGCCCAAGGAATTGAACTCGAGACCTCTTACATGAAGCTCTCAACCACTCGAGCTAGCCCATCGGGCTATCATTGACCTACATTTTTGGTCATTTGTTGGACATTAAGAAAATGATCTTATCTTATCATAGTTGTACCCATACCTAATCCCACACCCAGATGCACCCATGTAATACAACATAAGACCAATTGAGTTAATTCACAAGATTGGGCCTTTGGGTTGATTTATGAATATCAAAGAGAGATACTAGGCTTGTAGATGGGATGTGAATTTTCCCAATCAATTTAGGATATCCTAGCCCTTGAGCACATTGAACTTTTTCAACAAGCTAGATAACCTTAGGTTTGTGCCAATTCAATACAAACTTCACCATGATTTCACCAAGAGTAGTGAGATGCATCTACAACCTAAGTAGAGATTTCATGTCTGTAACATTAATAAACTAAATTGACAAAAAAATGAAGTATGTAAAAATGAAAAATTAAAAAATATCCGACCATAATAATAAAAAAATCTAAAAAAAGGGGCAATAATAGTTATAAAACTATAATAAAATAGACCAACATAGATCCATCTTAACCTTAGATCTTATAAGCATCGATAAAATAACGTCTCTACTTCTTTTCATTCCTCTTGGTACTTATTAGATATGGGGTTAAGATGGATCATGTTGGTTAAGTCAACTTTTGTGTCTTGCACCGAGAGCAACATGCTCCCATATGTCTGATGAGGGGAGTTTGGTAGAAGGGTATGAGTCGTCGATTCCCTAACTCATTACATTGATAGATTGTGCATATATGAAAACCACAATCTCTAATAGGGTCGTCTCTCTCAAGTAATTAGGTGACATTGACCCATTAATTAGGTGACATACCATGGATCTCTGGTCCACCATGCAATAACCTGGGGCCAATGGACCCAAAATTCAAACGAGACATTGATCAATGATTGGTGGGCTCAATCCCCGAATAATCACAAAGAAATGAGGAGTTAGAGAAATCATGATGATCTGAG
The DNA here is from genome assembly GCA_009831015.1 of Picea engelmannii. Lineage (NCBI taxonomy): Eukaryota > Viridiplantae > Streptophyta > Pinopsida > Pinales > Pinaceae > Picea > Picea engelmannii. The sequence continues at coordinate 327,260 of ML787713.1, read as the reverse complement.
AAGCTTGGTAGATGCCCTTCAACACCTCTATTTGAATTTTGTGTAGCTAGTGAAAATAGAACAACTTGATTGGTAGTTGACCATTATAGATACAACTCCGACCCAAGAAGGGGGATGAAATGCTCTTCCTTGAGTTTGAGACATGAAGTTCTATAATCACAGTAAGGTGGGAGGCTTGATCAATCTTGCTTAGATTAGATGTTTGCTTGTTGATTCAATATTAAAGACCAAAACCCAATTGCGATAGATAGAGGTAGGTGGGTTGGGAGGGAAGCTGGTCGAGTCATAGAGGTAGGTGAGATATAGGACTCAAGGAAGAAGTAGCCCCTTGTTCTAGCAGTCAAGCCGGGGAGGTCAACGTGCCGCAATGAATCAGTGTAGAGCTGTGAAATATCACACTTGTTTTGTGAGACCTAAGACAAGCTTGATTCCATTAGTAAGAAATAACATAGATGGGATGACAAAATTAGTATATCTTTTTTTTTAAGGAAACTAGGAGAAAATCTTATTCAAAATAGCCCCTTGTTCTAGCAGTCAAGGCGGGGAGGTCAACGTGCCGCAATGAATCAGTGTAGAGCTGTGAAATATCACACTTGTTTTGTGAGACCTAAGACAAGCTTGATTCCATTAGTAAGAAATAACATAGATGGGATGACAAAATTAGTATATCTTTTTTTTTAAGGAAACTAGGAGAAAATCTTATTCAAAAAGCATCTGTGGAAGATCACAGGAAAAGTCTTTACAATCTTCTAACAAAGCCAGAGCAGAGGCAAAAACTGGTTGTATACTACTAGCATTTTCAAAAAGACCACCCTTTAATTCATACATTGAGTTCAGATTACTAGTAATCCGACTGTATTGCCTGTAAAAGACCCCTAGAATTGAAACAAAAAAACATAGCATGGACTTAACTAATTAGAAGTCTTTTGGTATTCTGGAGCTTCTTCTTGAGGAGGTGGTGGCGAATTCAAGTCAAGCACATCTCTGGGCTGGTCGGGTGACGACGCTTCATCAGGAATACCCGAGGAAGATGCCCACTGAACTGGATTGACAGGTTGAGAATGCAGCTCAACCACTTTTGAGCCTATCGCTTCCACTTCGTCTTTCAATTGCTGATACCCCTGTCTCTGTTCTACAAGAATTTCCATGGTGGTTTGCCAGTGAACCGAAGCTTCATTGAGCCGAATTTGGAGAATATTCAGTTGATTAACCATTGCCTCGGGCTCCTCCTCCTGCAACTCCATGCTCTAGCGTGCCACAACTGGCCTTCTATTTGCCATCTTACCCTGGATCCGCTCCTTTCTTTGAGAGGTTCCGTAGAAGACCTCACCAACATAATTGATGAATTCTTTGAGTCCCAACTCCTCCAATCTGTTGATATTCTTTTGAAGATTACAAAAATTGTAAACCCATTGCATACTACGAACTACACCCAAGTCCATACTTATCTTACGCTCACTGCGGGCGAAGAGCCACCACCTTGATCTTTGATTAATGCCCAACATCAACAGTCCTGAGTTGGAGGGGAGGTTGAGCATGTGACAGGACTTGAACCTTTCGTGCCCATCATAACTTGGAATGGTTACTATATTACCCAACTTCGATGACTCCATGCACCGGCAAGAAGGTACAGAGCCCATGTGCAAAGAGGCCGAGAGCAGCCTTGAGTTAAGCTAGGAAAGAGCATACGGATTCAGGCGCATGTGTGCAGCAGGGAAAATGAGTTGAAGGACAGAGATAATTAAACAATGGCTGGACAGGGATGACGTCCATCCACATGTAGAAACACCATGTAGAGATCGTGGCCAAATGGCAAGATATAAGGCTAGGAGTGACTAATGATACCTGGGATAGACACGTGCCCTCGGGACCCGCCTTAGGCTCGTAACCCTTTTTAAGTTCATATTCATAGTTGACTCCATTAAGGGATAGGGTGATGTTCGACCCTACCATTGATTCTGATTTCTCCAAATGGTGCCTTAGTTGCTAAATTGGCTTGATAATCCGCCTGGGAATTATTAGTTCTGAGAATATGGAAGGCCTTAAAGGACTCATAGGCTTCATCCTCTTGAAGAACTCTTGCGATAATATTTTTGAGCTTCATGTCTTGGGGTGGGACTCGTTTTCTAATTAGATTGATGATCATCCAAGAATTTCCAAGAATGCAAATGTCTTTAATACCTTGGTTCTGGGTCAGACCCAAGCCTTTAAAAATAGCATAAGCCTCTGCTTGGTTATTAGTTGCTTCTCCTAAACTCCAAGAAAAGGATAGACTTAGTTGACCTTCTGGGGAATAAATCACCCCATTTGCACCTGCCAACCCTATGATTTATGATTTTAAAGTCTACGAAGGTATACATACCCTAACCCCCTATGGATTTGAACACGTGACCTCTTAGGAGGAAACACATCTTCTTAACCATTAGGCCAACTCAAGTTGTGACTAAATTAGTATATCAAAACCAATCAACTTCTTAATTAAAAATCTTGAAATTCTTCATATAGTATTTTGAATTTTGATAGTATCAACATTTGCCACATTGTTCAAAATTAGTTATATGCTATCCAATAATGTACTCCCAAATATCCTCACCGAAGACCTTGGTTTGGTCTTTTGGCATGGGCTTATAAGTAAGAAGTTATGATCTCCATAAATTCTATTCCATTGGGGAATGACATCATTAAGCGAATACAAAAAAATATATCCTTGGCAAAAAGCAATTGCACTTCAAATGAATGTAAATACCTCACAGAAGGCCTTGGTTTGGTCTTTTGGTGTGGAATAATACTTCCAAGTAGCAAGTCTTATGTTCTATTCCTTTGGGGAGTGTCGTCTCTATGCAAATACATGAAATGATATCCTTTGCGGAAAGTGGCTGCAAGTCAAACAAACATGAGTATTGTTAGAATTAATGAAACACAAATGAAAAAGAAATTAGAATCGCCACACCAAGTCTCATGAACACCAAGTTTACAATGGAGGAAAACCTTGTGGGAAATACTCCACTCTCACAACTATAGGGCTTTATTATTGTGCCACACATGATGATTACAAAGAGGATCAAGACTCATATATATAGCAATTAGCTCAAGGCTAACTACCACATTAATTATGGTTCACTAAGCCACCCTCTAACTACCATGTTAATAAGGAACCACTCAACCAACTTCTAACACATCAGTGATAGACCATTAGGGCCTTTCATCAAAGACACTTAATGTCCACTAAGTCAAGATTACGATAAATACATAGTGGTGCATTAATTACATCAATATCCCCCCTAAATCTTTACTTGGGGGATAGGAAGGGACATTACAAACTACCCCCCCTCAATGACATCTTCCTTCATCCCAAGCAGAGTCCAAAACTTGACATTTGTCGTAGGTTTGGTGAAGATGTCAGCAATCTGAGCCTCAATTTGACGATACTCCATGCATTAATTACTAAATATAGTGTCGATGGACCTCAATATGCTTGGCCTTCGAGTGATACACTGGATGGAAAACAATCTAAATGGCACCTTGGTTATCACATCAACGTGACATACACTACTCTTGTTGAAGTCCAAGCTCCTCCAAAGGTGTTTGAATCCATATGGCTTCCTATCCAACTACGACAACACCTCTGTAGTTGGCTTTGGTGGAAGAAAGGGAGATTTTAGAATACTTCTTGCTTGACCATGCAACAAGACCCTAAGTTGAGAAAGTAGGCATGACCAAGTGGACTTTTGCTCATGTGGATCTCTATTCTAATTTGAAGTAGTATATCCAACCAACTTTACCTAACACCAAGATTAACACTGAATACCAAATTGGTAAGTACCCTTTACATATCGTAAATCCTCTTTGCTGTAAGCCAATGCCTTTCTTTGGTCCCTGCATATATCTGGAAACAAGATGAACAACAAAAGTGATGTCAGGTATGTCAAGTACAAGGTATTGCCCAGAAAATGTCAATACAAGGTAGCATCCACTAGTGGCAAAGTACACTGGGCATTCAATTTGATTCCAGAATAAAAAGGGGTAGGACAAGGTTTGCAATCCTCCATTCAAAACCTTTTAACAAGGTTAAGAACATACTTAGGCTACGAAATGACAGGGCCGCCATCTATCTGCAAGCATACTTAGGCTACGAAATGACAAGGTCACCATCTATCTACAACACTTTGCATACCATGGAAGTAATGCAAGAAACCCAAATCAATAATTTTGTAAGTGCTCATTAGCTTCTTCTTCACGTCAACAATCATGTCA
>ML787713.1:296853-316197 GCA_009831015.1 Picea engelmannii | reverse complement strand
AGATTCCCACATGCTCGACACCAAGGCCAATGTGGAATACCTCTCGATGCTACAGAACATCAACACATGCACAGATGATTTCTTCTTCTAAATCAACTTTTTGTTCCTTAATGGATGATGCATGGATAAGACGAATTGAACTCTCCCAAGTGAGGTGCACTTTTCTGGCTGAAAATAAACAAGATAAGGTCCATAAAAGGTAACATGAATAAGATTCATTTTCCAAAAATATCTATGAAGGGAAGCGCTCAACTTTGCATGAACAATAAATAAAGTAATTTCCAGAAAAAGCATTATGGATGAGTCAATAAATAAGATGTTTTATTCCAAAAATATCTCCTCAAGTGGGTTGATCGACTTCCCCTACCAAGTCAAGGTATCTCACACTCACAAGTAAACATAACCCACTTTCTCATCTGATTCAACTGCATGCCCCCCCTCCCAAAATAACAAACGACATGGAACCTCAATGTCACACTGAACCCTACACTTATGAAAAATAGAAACTTCTAAAAATGGCAGTAGTGACCAAAAATCACAAAAATCTCAGCAGAATGTAAAACAACTGAAACCATAGATTTTGCATTAGTACTTGACATATCCATTCCTGCTAAAAATAGAAACTTACTAAAAATAGTAAGTTAACCAAATGAGCTCAAAATACCATAACACCTTCAATGTCATCACTTTCTAAAAATAATATCACCTAAAAATAGGCATTGCTAAAAATAGAAAATACTAAAAATATGTTGAGATTTGGGTATCTTGGAAAGTGGTCCCCCTTGTGTTTGTGAGTCTCTAAACACAAAGGGGGAGACTATTACCCTTATACCTTTACTTTGTGTTCTAATTTCACATTGACTTAGGAGACTTAAGTCATAAAGTGACAATTAATTCACAAGTGGGTGAATTAATAGACATAAAACAAACTATGGAAACTTAAGCAAAGTGGGTTTCTAAGTGAGATTTATGAGAAGTGATCTCACCCATTGATTAGACTTGGCTAGATCTAATATAAGCCATTGATCTTTTAGGGTTTGGCCTAAGAGAGGCTAAAGGAGGCAAAGGGTAAGGATGAGGCTCATTTCTTCACTTGAGAGAGTTGAGTGAAGAGAGGAAGAAGGGTTTGGAGAAGGCAAAGGGGGAAGGAGAGCAAGCAAGCTTGTGGAGGCGCACTTGTGGGAAGCAAGGGAGCTCAAGCTTGAGGTTCTACACCCATGGAGTGCAAGCTAGGTGGAGGGTGTACTCGTAGGAGTGAGGGCACATTCTAGTTTACATAGGTGCACAAGCAAAAAGGAGGGGCACACTTGAGTATTGAGGGGCGCATTTGCTTGTGGAGGGTGCGCATAAAGCAAGGAGGTGTGCAAGGTTGAAGGCAAGAGGTGCTCTATCAGATTGGGAGCCCTTTGTGGTGGCAAGAGGCGCACCTAGAGTTGAGGGCACAAGCTTCTATGCATTTGGCTACCAAGAGGGGCGCAAGTCTTCATTTAGCATGCACATCTACAAGGAACTTCAAAGCATCCTGAGTTGGGTTGCTATTGTACCAGGTTCATTTGTATTTATTTCCTTGTTGTACTATTGCTTTGCGATCTTGAATATATATCTATCTCTTTTACTGGTTTTCCCCATGGGGGTTTTAACTTTTTCCAGGGTCATGTTGACCAAAAACTACATATGTTACATTTGTCATGGTTTGCTCATTTACTTGCAGCTGTAAGTAGTTAAAGATCTAGGAGGGCATTTGATGTTGTTGAGTTACATACATGTGCTAATATATGGCAGCTTAAACCACTTGATTAACCCATGCAAGGAGCAGCCTCAAAAGGGCATCAAATCACAAATCAAGGGGCAGTTTTGTTACTACTGTCCTAAAAAAAGCAAGAAGAGAGTCCTGAAAACTGTGGTAAACGTGCCCAACAAGAGGTCATATGATAGGCATGTTGTGCAGCCCCTAGAACCTCTGAAAATATTCAAAATAGCCATGCATGCATTGGAATTCTCATGCAATCAAGATATCATCTCGACACTCTGCATGACATTGTGAATATGGCATTGCATGTGATAGAAACTGATATGCAACTATGTAAACCACCCTGCATGTTGTAGAAAATAAGATCATTAGATTCGTATGAAACCAAAGAACAAGAATATGCCATCAAATCCAACATGCAAGCACTGTAGCCCCACCTGCTAAAAATAGCAGTATCGTGAAATCACATGCATGTTGCATGCAAGTAGATATGAATCTCCGCTTGCAACTCAAAGTCTAACTGCCAATCTTTCATGCACCTGAAAGTCATAAATGAAGTACAAACTGTCACATGCTAAGGATGCATGCATCTGTCCAAAAATAACAATACTGCAAAATGACATGCTTGTAACCAAAAGGAAACTCCAAGTGAAGCTCATGATGAACCAATGAACCTGCTCCACAAAAATATGTCTAGAACTGATAATAGATATATCACAAAAAATCTCCAAACAATACTCACTGCTACCAGTTGATGGATGTAAGCATTGATGTTGAAGTTGGCATGGGGTTTCTGAAGGGTGCAATCCTTGGTGCTAACACCACCATAAAACAATTATCTCCTCCCTTGAAGATTACATCCAAATGTGAACCTTGACTAGTTATTTTAGTCACAGAAAGAATATTTTTTTTTTCAAGCATGGAATATAAAGGACATTCTTGAACAATGCCCTACTTCTCGATTCAAACTAAACATTGCCTCATCCTTCCACATAATGCACTCTGTCATGACCCAGAATAACTAAATCTAAACTAGACTTGTCGTCACATACTCAACAAATCAATCAGATATGTTACACGTGTTTTGAAGCCCCAGAATTGAAATACCATGCATTTGATTTAGTTTTTGTTTGAGAAGCAAGTTGCAACAAAGGCTACAAATTCCTTTTCTTCTTTTTCCTCCTTTTCTACAATGCTTGCCTACTTTTTGGTAAGTCTTCCATGTTCCAAATCATACATTCTATTCCCACACTTAATCTTCAAATGCCCTACTTTGCCACAATAATATCTCCTCAAATTCTTAGTATTGGATTTACTTTTACCTGAATTTGTACATGTAGATGCTCTTTCACCATTGCTCGTTCTTTCTTCTTGCTTTTGCTTGCCTTGGTATTTTGTTGCAAAAGTGCTTTTAGAGCCACCACTGCTACTTTTAAATTTCTTCTTCCATCTTTCCTTCTGTCACTTGTGACTAGACAATTTCTCAAAAGTTGTGTAGTGGTTTAAGAAGTAATGTGAGTTTCCTCAAGTTCTCAGATGATCGAGGCAAATCTTTTAAGGCAATTACGACCATATCCTCTTCATTTACCTCTCTTCCTATGGCCAGTAATCGATCCCTAATGTCTTTCAACTTTAACAAACGCTTTGAAATTGATTCTCCTTCCTCCATTTGCATTGAAAGCAACATGTTTTAAAGGAAAAAGCCCTACCGTTTGTTTGAAAGTTTGTGCTCTCCCATCATTGTTTCATACTGTAAAGGCATCTTTTGCATCCCGCACTCATTTGTCATTAACATCTCGATGAGCATGACTGCTTCCCTGTTCCTAAAGTCATTATTCTTGTTCCATGTCATCTCATTTTTCATTGACATCTCTATGAGCATGACTGTGTTATCCCCTACCCTAGGGATAACTAAGGAGATCACGTCTCGAGGCTCACAAGTCCTAGACATGGAATACCGAGAGTCGAACGACTTAAGCATGGCCCTGGAGGGCCCCTCTTTTCTTCAGTGCAGTTCATTTATCAGCAACAACAATATCCATTCCACCAGCCTGGTCCTGAAGTAGCATCAAGTCTTGCTCCATGATGTAACATCCCAGCCTTCTAGGCTGGACCATGCTACTCCATAACACCCTCTTATTGGGCTTTGATACCAATTTGTAACATCCCCAACCTTCTAGGCCGAGCCATGCTACTCCATAACACCCTCTTACTGGGCTCTGATACCAAATTATAGCATCCCCAGCTTTAAGCCGTTGGGCTATGCCACGTAACAATTCTTCATTTTTACTGTATATATTATATAAATTTAATATAGACTGATACATTCTGCTAATGCACAAATTCATGCAGAAATAACAGTAAGCCTATACATACATCATACACAGGCAATACTCATAATTATAAAGACATGTACAAATGCACAACAAACAATTGAATACATAATTAATACTTATCTTTTTATGGAAGACTACCAACTGCGTGCAGACCTTCCATGAACCTCCCAGCCTTAGACCACAATGCTCACACTCTCAGCAGTGGGCCACCCCCGAGCTGGGACTAAACTCCACCCGGGTAAAGGGATTCCTAGGCTAGGTTGAGACAACAGGAAGTTACACAGTCAACATGGAGGATTTCGTCCCAGGAGCCAACTCACACTAACAGCCTACAACCTCTCATTCCCCACATGCCTGTCCCACCCCAGGAAGTGTGCCCCTTCTCTGCTCAACAGTCCTTCGGCTGCTCCACTTCCTTTCCAGGGCTTCAACAACATGCCAAACAAGAATTCTCAAAGCGCTATAGTTGCAGTTGGGCTCCCTCATGAAAATCACTTCCCCAACAAACTCTCTCACCTGGAGAGAGTTGCTCACAGGCCTGACAACCTGCTTCTTCAATCCATTTCTCTAGTCAACCAGAAATCGGCTCAGGTGAAGGCCGCAACAGAAAATGAGTATGGGACAGGTGATGGCAACGACAACAAAAAATGGGTTTGGTTTAGGCGCTGTCCATAATAGCAAGGTACAAGTGCACTACCCTTCCAGGACGATACGAGTTACTGTTGGTAACAGAAATGTACGGGGTAGCTCAGAGTGCGTGCAGGTTCCAGAGGTGCGTCAATGATGCAGAGGTAGATTCTTGGAGGAAATGGCTGAGTGCGTGAATGCTTTTGTCCACCAGAAGAATGGTTCAGTGCATGAATGCTGAGTGTGTGTGTGAATGGGGGAAGATGGGAAAACAAACTATTTTCCCCACATATATTTGCATGCGCCCCGATTGACACATGGCTCTCCAGGAGCTTACTGGTGTGTTGCACTTTCTGCCATAAAGTGCCTCAAATGGGCTCATCTTTAGAGATGCTTGGTACCCATTGTTATAAGCAAACTCTACCAAGTGTAGGTAGTCTTCCCATTTTGATGGTTTATCCATCACATACATCCTCAACATATCCTCGATCACTTGATTCACCCTCTCTATTTGTCCATCAGATTCTGGATGATAAGTTGTGCTGAAATTCAAATTTGTTCCAAATCCTTTAAATAATCCTTTCTAGAATTTTGATGTAAACTTTGGATCTCTGTCAGACACAATTGTCTTGGGTATACCATGCAATTGAACAATTTCCTTCATATAAATATCAACAACATTAGTTTCCTTGTTCGTGAGCTTCACTGGAATGAAATGGGCAGCTTTGGTAACCTTGTCCACCACTACCATGATAGAATCATGCTGCTTGTTTGTTCTAGGCAGTTTGGTGATGAAATCCATTGTTACAACTTTCCATTTCCACTCAGGGATAGGTAATGGTTGCAACAACCTTGCTGGGTGTCTATGCTCGGCCTTGACCTTTTGACACTCCAAACATTTGGCAATAAACTCTGCAACCTTTTTCCTTCATGCTTGGCCAATAATATTGGCTCTTGACAGCTGCAATAATTTTCTGATACCCTCGGTGCCCAACACAAGGTACATTATGCATTTCTTTCAATATCAGACTCTTCAATTCCTGGGAATTTGGCACATAAATTTTGCCTTTGTACATGAGAACTTCGTCCTCTCCCAACTTGTAATCTTCAACTTCCTGCTGCAAAATACCTCGCTGTAATTTTGTTACCATTTCCATGTAATGTAAATCTGATTTTGTAACCTCCAAGATTCTGTCCTTCAAATCTGTTTGGTACATGCTAATGGTTGTAGCATGCAATTCATGCACTCTCTTGCTAAGTGCATCAACTACCTTGTTCTCATTCCCTTTGATATGCTTTATATCAAAGTCATACTCACTGAGAAACTCTAACCACCTGCTTTGTCTGGCATTTAGAGTTGGCTGTTCAAATAAATATTTTAGACCATTATGATTTGTCCTCAACTCGAACCTTTTCCACTATGGCTGCCAACTCCAAATCATGAGTAGCATAGTGTCTTTCATGCTCCTTCAACTTCCTTGACTCATAACATATAACATAACCATTCTGACTGAGGACTCCACCAAGTCCTTCTTTACATGCGTCTGTACATACAATGAAGTCTTCATTTGGATCTGCAATCCTTAGTATTGGAGCACTGGTTAATAGATGCTTCAAGTGCTGGAAACTCTTTTCACATTCCACTATCCACTGAAACTTCACTCCCTTCTTTTGCAAGGAAGTGATCGGGTGTGCGATCTTTGAGAATCCTTCAATAAATCTTCTGTAGTAGCCAGCAAAGCCCATGAATGATCTGACTTCTGTCACATTCTTAGGTGCTGACCACCCTTTTATGGCTTCAATCTTTTCAGGGTCCATTGCTATCCCTTCCTCATATATGATATGCCCCAAATAATGAATTTGGTTTTGATAAAATGAGCATTTGCTCAATTTGGCATACAACTGATGCTCCCTTAATACTTGTAGTACCAACCTCAAGTGTTGTTCATGCTCTTCCTCCGACTTGGAATATATAAGAATGTCATCCAAGAAGACGATGACAAACTTATCCAGGTATTCCCTGAAAATGCCATTCATTAAACACATAAAAACAACTGGTGCATTTGATAACCCAAATGGCACCACTATTAATTCATAATGCCCATACCTTGTCCAGAAGGCAGTCTTGCTGATGTCTTCTTCTTTAATTCTTACTTGATGATAACCTGACTTGAGATCAATCTTGGAGAATATTTTTGCATTCTTCAACTGATCAAAGAGGTCATCGATCCTTGGCAAAGGATACTTATTCTTCACGGTTACCTTGTTCAACTGTCTGAAGTCCATGCACAGTCTCAAGTTTCCATCCTTCTTCACAAATAAAACTGGGGCACCCCAAGGTGATACACTTGGGCGTATATATCCCTTCTTCAGAAGCTCTTCAAGCTACATTTGCAGCTCCTTCAGTTCTGGTGTACTCATTTTGTAGGGAGTCTTGGATACTGGAGCTGTTCCAGGCATCGGATTTATGGAGAAATCAATGTCTCTTTTAGGGGGTAGTCCTGGTATTTCTTCAAATACATCCCCAAACTCCTTTAGGATTGCATAATCTTCAATATTTGACACCTTATCCTTAGGTGTTTCTTCCATATGAGCTGCAAATAATTGACATCCTTTCCTATAACACTTCTTTAGCTGCATTGCTGAGATTTTTCTGATAGTTATTGTCCTGGGAATTCCCTGTACTGTCCTTAGGTTCCCTTCCACGTCTAGGCAAGTAATTGCCTTGTTATGACAGTCTAGGATAGCATGGTGTTGGTCCAACCAATCCATCCCAATTAGACAGTCATAGGAACCTAAAGGCAAGATGTTCAAATCTGCCTTGGTGTTCATTCCATTCATGTCCATAGGACATGACTTAACCATCTCATTAACGTTTTTTTTGGCTCTGGTAGCCATCTGCACCAACCAAGATTTTCCATGCTTGCTTCTTGGCAAATGTAATCTTTCCACCATCTTAGGATCTATATAACTATGACTAGCTTCTGAATCAATTAAAATAACAATGGCATGGTTGTTGATCATACCTTCCACTTCAATCATATGTGACTGAAATTCTACTTGCTTGTTGTCCAGGGCTGTATAGATCCTTGGTACGCTTTTGCCCATGTCCCCCACTGTTTCAGCTTGCTGTACATTGTTAACAGTCCTCACCTTTTCACCCCTGTGGGGACAATCTCTGAACATATGATCTCCTTTACAGCCCCAACATTGAATAGGTGGTTGCCTTGGCCTTTGCCCCCCTGTCTCAATTGTTCTGGGTTCTCTAAAAGCTGGCTGTCCCTGAGGATTGTTTCTGAAGAATGGTGGCTTAGTCCCCTTCTTCCTCTGATCCATCTTGAATTTCTTCTTGTCTTCCCAAGTTTTTTGGAAAGTTGGCCTTGCTTTATGCTGATCATATAGGCATTTAGCTCGCCTTAAGGTCTCCTCCAAAGTTTTGGGATCATCATATTGTATCTTGTCACTAATGAAAGATGGTAGCCCACTCAAATAGCTCTGAATTTTAACTGTCTCATCCTTGATGAAAGAAACATACTTTAACAGCTCCAAAAACCTTCTTTCATATTCATCAATGGTCATACTCCCAAGCTTGAGTTCAAAGAACTCCTTCATTTTCTTGTCATAGTATCTCTTTGTCAAGTATTTCATTTCAAAATACTTCTTGAATTCCTTCCAAGTAATATTTTTCTTGTTAATGTGCACTGCACAAGCTGGTCCCACCACATGGATGTTTTTCCTTTGAGCAGGTAGATAGCAATTCTTCCTTCTGCATATGAAGAATAATTATGTAATTAAAAGTACTTTCTCATGCCCAACAACCATGTCTCGACATCTTCATCCTTCTTGTGCTCACCATCAAATGTAGGAGGTTTGATTTTGTTCATTTCTCCTTGTAGCTCATCCACCCCAGACCTCTTTTGATGCTTCATGACAGGGGATGGACTTGAGCTGCTGTGTGCTCTTCTATTGGAATGCCTCGGGAAGTGATGGTGATGTCTACTAACACTCCTTGTTCTTCTTTTCTCATCAGGAGACCTGTGACTTCCTGATTTGCTTGAGCCACTCTCCTTATCCAATTTCTTTTCTATTCTATTCAAGCTTTGCATTAAGTTCATGTTGAAGTCCTTCTGCTGCTCCTTGGCTTTCATAAGCCTTTCATTATCAGCCTTGTGGCTTGGACATCCTTTTGCAAATTTTCAATTGTGTTCGCCAAGTTCAAGCTTTCTTCCTTTCCTTCTCCATGTCCAATTGAGTTTGCACCTTCATTACCCAAATGGACATCCATCCCTCCGATCTCACCTTCCTGGTTGTACACCCCCTGTGTATCTTCCATCCTCCTGCACTCTGCGCTGATCCTGATCTGATCTAATTGATGTTAACTCTGCAAAATGTGCAGCCAACAGGGCTTTGTCAGGATAATCGATTCAACAATTTCATGGAATTACAAACCTTTTTGGTTCAATACTACATCAGAATTCTTTCTTTTGATTTTCTGAGAAATTGACTGTTCAACTCCATTTCTTGGGTGAACAGTTATGTTCTATTGTTCAAGACCTTTCCAATGACTGATCCCTTGCTCAATTATGAGTCTTGAGCAGAAAGTTATGGATATTTGAACAATTTGTCTTTGAAAACCACAATTCGGCACTAGCCCTCTTTTATTCCGACCGAAGTCTCATATGACTAAGGGCTATGTCCAAGCGCTTATTCGGAGCTTCGGGACTTCGGGGCTTCGAAACATTGGGCTTCGGAGGCTCTTACTACCTCACGCCTTATTTCTCTCGAACGTCGAACTGACGAACTCTTGCACAGTACATCTTCGGAGCTTCGGGGCTCCGCTACTTCGAAGCTTCGGGACTTCGGAACTTCGGGCTTCGTAAGTTCCGCCTACTCCACACCTTGTTCCCTCTGAACGCCGAACTGGCGAACTCCCAGAGAAGCTCTTTGAAGCTTCGTGCTTCGGAGGTTCTCGCGTCAACATACACACATTTCCCCGAACGTCGAATTTTCGAATTCTCGGACTGGCATTTGGCGTTTCATTACTCTAACACTTCGTTGCTTCGGGATTCAGAGATTTTACCTTTCATCATACCACGTTTCCTTCGAACGTCGACTAGTGAACACCTGAAATCTCATCAACAACCACGCACCAGGGAGGTTCTACGTGGCAAAAATGTAGAGACGACATGTGGCCCAATCTGACGTGTAACACGTGTCAAGTTCTAACTGGCACGAACGGTGTTTGAAAAACATGAAACACGATGACACATGGCAAGCATCAAGTGGATCCATGTCACCCTAGGTGACGTCATAAGGCCGCGTCACTCCGATGCTTCGTGACTTCGGAACTTCGGGCTTCAGAGGTTTCTTCTACAACATCCTTCAAAACTCTCGAATGTCGAACATTCGAACATGTCCACGTCACTCTAGGTGACGTCATCATGCCATGTCATTCTGACATTCCAGGACTTTGGCACTTCGGGCTTCGGAAGATTTCACACCCATACTTTATAACTCCTGAACAAGTTTTCTTCGGAGCTTCGGGACTTCGGAGAATCCCACACCGGAGCACATCAAAACTCCCAAACGCCTAACTTTCGAACAAGTGTTCCTCAGAACTTCGAGACTTCAGAACTTCGGGCTTCGGAGGATTTCGCTGCTGAACACCAACCCACCCTTGAACTACCGGACGTCGAAATTCCGAACACTTGCTAACATGTGGACACGTGTCTCTGATAATGGATGGTTCGGATTGGTTCGGGACTTCAGAGAAAACTCCACTCCGTGCATCCATAACCAGATTTCCTTGAACGTCGAACTGTCGAACCACTAGGGGAATCCAATGGTCCGCCTTCTCCGCGCTCCTTTCCCAGACTTGATGGCCGTGAATGATCTGCCTTCTCCCAAACAGATTCGACGACCCAAATCTAAACTTTGTGGCCCCAAAACCACGGTTAGTGTGGTTTCTTTCCTCTGCTGGCTTTCTCAAACCGCTAGACCACCTGAGCTTTCAAACACAACTAAGGTGTTCTCTCAGTGCCCTCTTGGCACTCATGGACACTCCGAAACTCGAATTTTGTCCATTTCGACAACAATTTGTTCTGAAACTTTTGCTTCAATTTCCACTTATATGGCCCATCCAGGCTCAGTGTTGAAAACTGAAGCTCTGATACCAATTTGTAATCCCCAGCCTTCTAGGTCGGGCCATGCTACTCCATAACACCCTCTTACTGGGCTCTGATACCAATTTGTAACATCCCCATCCTTCCAGGCCGGGCCATGCTACTCCATAACACCCTCTTACTGGGCTCTGATACCAAATTATAGCATCCCCAGCTTTAAGCCGTTGGGCTATGCCACGTAACAATTCTTCATTTTTATTGTATATATTTATACAAATTTAATACAGACAGATACATTCTGCTAATGCACAGATTCATGTGGAAATAATAGTAAGCCTATACATACAACATACACAAGGAAGACTCATAATTATAAAGACATGTACAAATGTACAACAAGCAATTGAATACATAATTAATACTCATCTTTTTATAGAAGACCACCAACTGTGTGCAGACCTTCCACGAACCTCCTAGCCTTAGACCATGCTGCTCATCACTCTCAGTAGTGGGCCACCCTCGAGCTGGGACTAACTCCACCCGGGTAAAGGGATTCCTAGGCTAGGCTAAGACAACAAGAAGTTACACAGTCAACAAGAAGGATTTCGTCCTAGGAGCCAACTCACACCAATTGCCTACAACCTCTCATTCCCCACATGCCTATCCCACCCCAGGAAGTGTGCCCCTTTGATGCTCAACAGTCCTTCGGCTGCCCCACTTCCTTTTCAGGGCTTCAACAACAGGCCAAACATTGATTCTTAGAGCGCTATAGCTGCAGTTGGGCTCCCTTAGGAAAATTATTTCCCCAACAAACTCTCTCACCTGGAAAGAGTTGCTCACAGGCCTGATAACCTGCTTCTTCAATCCAGTTCTCTAGTCAACCAGAAACCGACTCAGGTGAAGGACGCAACAGAAAATGAGTATGGGACAGGTGATGGCAGTAGCAACAGAAAACGGGTTTGGTTTAGGCGCTGCCCATAGCAACAAGGTACAAGTGCGCTACCCTTCTAGGACGGTACGCGTTACTCCTGGTAACAGGAATGTACGGGGTAGCTCAGAGTGCGTGCAGGTTCCAAAGGTGCGTCAATGATGCAGAGGTAGATTCTTGGAGGAAATGGCTGAGTGCGTGAATGCTTTCGTCCACCGAAAAAATGGTTCAGTGCATGAATGCTGAGTGCGTGTGTGAATGGGGAAGATGGGAAAACAAACTATTTTCCCCACATATATTTGCATGCGCCCCGATTGACACATGGCTCTCCAGGAGTTCGCTTTGTCTCCACTTGTGATTCAGTTCTTCTTCCATGAGACTTAGGATAAAATAATTATCCTCACCATAGTCTTTAGGAAATAATAATATAATATTCTCTTGGAGTTAAGCTCTCAAGCTTAGCCCTTTTTCCTAGTCTCATAGCCCCTCCCTTTCTCTTCCTAGTGGAGTTTAGTCCCCCATACTCTTTTATCGAGGTCAGTCTACACACAACGATGTATTATATTAATGATATGTGTGTTTACATATACAAAAATAGGCCCACTGGACTTTAGCATCTAGGCTCTCCGGCCTAATCGTCACATAAGCCTCCTGACTTATAATAAACTGGCTCACCAACCTACAAAACATATTCACATTTACAACTAGGGCTCGGTCTTGGGGTGTTACAAATGAGGTAATGAGTTTGGGTATTGTGGTATGTGTCACCATGATTGTTGAAGCACTTAAATATGTTGCTTTGAATTCTTCTTCATTTCATGACGTTTGCTTGGAAGTTATGCTCTTTGCCTTGCTCATACCTGAAAGGGTGACATGGTGCCCTAGTAAGTTGATCTCCCTTTAGGATGGGTTTCCACTGGGTGGGTCTGTCAAAGGTCAACGTTCGTTCCCTCCATACTTACCACTTTCCATTTTTATTCCTCTCATCTCCCCTTACCTTTGTTCGAGCATTGGGATTGGCCACACTAGGAAGGGTTGTACCTTGCCTTGTGGGAAGAAGGGGCTAAAGGCCCAGAGGGTAAATGTAGCTGGCAAGAGTTAAAAGCCAATATTGAAGCCTTTGAGATGCTTCGCCTAGGGATTCCCGAGAAAGCAGTAAAAAGCTTTTCAGTAAGAAAAGGGAACCCATAAGATACATAAACACTCAAGGTACTAGTTGATGGATAGGAGGTCTCATCACGATCCAACCTATTATTACCATGGGCATGTAGCGGTATGACACTACCACCTATCTGGTCACCAAACTAGGGTAGTGGTTCTTGGTGGCATAGCCAAGAGAAAGGGGGTCTCATCACGATCCAACCTTCTCATCTCCGTGAAATGTTTGTGGATAACGTTGTCACCTCTGGTCATCAAGCTAGGATAGTGTCCCTCAACTATTCCCTTGAAGCACAAAAGCAAAAGATCAAAACAATAAAGCTAAGAGTAAAAGGCAATGAATGGGCTAGGAAACAATAACATTTATGACAAGGTGCAACTTGCCCTCTACAAAGGCACCCACAAGTGAGATTTACATTTCCCTATTATTACTGCACCCCATGCCACCACATACACTTACATGACCTGGATTGGCTCCCACCTGGGAAACACCCCAAACTTAAGGAAGGTTAGCCCAATAGGACACCCTAAGACTTTCTCCAAACCTAACTTGTCAAATTGCATAACGTCTTTGAGCATTTGTCTGGGTTAAGGGGGGTTTGATGCACATGTTTGGGTAATTTAATTATTGGATGTGATTTACATGCTATGATCCCTGGAGGGCGTACTTGTTGTTGTTGCAGGACCTTGCCCGGTGGATAGGTACACATGAGGGAATGACTAGCTCAGACCTTCATGGGGGCTTAAAGCCCACAGATGGATGCTGTAACCCCAGCCAGGGGCAAGAAGACATTGAAGATTTGCACTAGGAAGAAAGAAGTACGTTCCCTTTGGAGGCACCCTGACAGACCTAGACCCAGGGGGATCTTGCTCTTCCTTATGGACGTTGGCCCTTGAAGGCCCAAGACGTCACCATCATGACCCTAGACGTCACCCAGAGCTAGGGTTTTCATTTGGAGGTAGTTGTGAGCTTGGTGGCACATGTGGGCATCATTTGGGGCCTTTGGAGGCCAAGCGTTCTACATTCTAGGCCCAACTTTCCACCTTGGGGCCTCAATGTCACCCTAGAAGGGCATGATGTCACCCTTGGAGGTGTCTGTAGATAATAATTAATTTATTTATGCCAAATTTGGATTTTAATGTAAATTGGCCACGTCGACCTTAATTTTGACCTAAAATTAATTAAGGGTCAGTTTTGTATAAATAGAGATAAAGTACTCTCAATTTATCATAAGAATTCCCCACACAAGAGGAAGAGGACTGAAATTGGTGCCCTACTTAGGGTTTATTGGCTGAAATTGTGATGTGCACCTCTCTTTTGGAGTCTTTTACTTGCAACTTGGATCAATTTTGGTGAAGTCATTTGGTAATCTAGTGTTTTCATGCATGATTATTCTTGGTGAAGTAAGTAAATCTGCTTTTGTCATTACTTTTGAATGGTTTTCTTGCTCATAATAAAGATTATGAAATTGCATGCTTGATAAACCCTAGAAGTGAAGGACTTAAATTACTACTTCTTCACTTTGTATTTGCTAGACTTTGCCTAATTGGTTTATATTGTCAAGTCTCTAAAGCCCTAACGTGCTAGCACTTTAGAGGTCTTGATCAATTGTGGTTGCATCTAAATATTTCTTCAATTATCTAAGGAGGAAAACTACTAGGGCCTAGAAGTGCCTATTCTCTAGTAGCTCACCTCCCCAAAGATTGAATACTAAGAAGACTTAAGTTACTACTCTTCTAAGATTCATCTTTTACTTGGATAAACATAATCATTTTGTTGCTTACTCCAAATGAATGTTGCTGAACTCTTGACTCCATAACCCTTTAAAGGCACTAGTCCTTACACTCCTTTTGTAGAGAGATCAAACCAACACTCAAACCTTGAACTTTCCAGCTTCCACTAACTAAAACTAACTCTAACCTAGCCTAGATAACTAATTTACTCGCTGCTGTTATAGATCACTGTTACAACCATCTTAATGCAGCAAATTTTCTGCAAAATTAAATTTAATGCTAGCTAAACACTTCTAAATTAGCTTGTGACAACTGATTATCATTCTGCCTAGTAAAAACTACCTTTTCATTGTCTTTTCAAGCAATTTAGAAGCATATTTCTTGCAGCTGTTATAAAATACTTATTGCTGTTGTAAACTTTCATCTTGCTGCATTTTTATATCAGCCAGCGTATATTTCAAAGGTTTATTGTCTTATTGAAGCACTAACATCATTTTGTACTTGAAACTACCATACTTTTGCTTTGTTGTCTTGTTCTGGGCAGGTACATTTCATCCGTTACATTTGCTTCATCTCTTAAGACATAAAAACCTTTTGACTTTAGTGACCAGTGAGAGGGGGGTATTTTTGCATTCTTGCTTTAGTTTCATCAGCGCTTTGGGTCACTAGGGACGTCTCCCTTGGGGTAATCTTATCATACTCCTAAACATAAAGGGGTTTCCTATTAAGGTGACAGTGATAGGTCACCCCCTTGTTACGCCAATCTTGTCTCACTTGCCTTGGGCTTTGGGCAAGTACAGATTGTGCGATAACAGACTGCTTCTCTGTTCCTAAAGTTATTCATCTTGTTCCATGTCTACATGGTCCAGTTGTATTTTAAATTCCCCATCTGATTATCTCTCAACTTTCACGGTCACCACTCCCAATAGACAACTACATTGGAAAATGACGATCATTCATTATTTCCATGTGCTGAACTCATGCTCATTGAATTTATGATTGGGCTTCAACATAAAATTGGCGAGGGTATTCATCTTTACCATTAAAAATAAATTTTCTAAGCACCCAAAACCAAACTTCAACGTCATAGGTCAATACCTCTACCTTCAAATTATGCTATTACTCCGAATATGTTGTGCTCTTATAGAATTTTCCATCAAAAAACTTGGAATTTGACACTAAAAAAATATTATGTTACCTTTGAACTCATAAATTTTTTTGTTTTCTGTAGGAGGTTGTTCATGTTTTGCTTGCACCTCAAAATTTGTGCAACAATTCCTCGATTGTTGTACTTGTGACTGGATGTTCCACACATCGAGATATGTTCCTGTCTTGAAATTTGTACAAGAAACGACTCAATTTTTGTGCAGGAAATGCCTCAATATCTGTGCACAATTTCTTTGATTTCTATGCACAAAACTCCTCTTTTTTGGCCTATCAGTGTGTTCCACACTCCTTGGATTTGTTAGATTTTGGGGTAGCTCGGACAGGTTCTTCCGCATTGGCAGTGCCTAGCATACGGAGGTGTCAAAGCGACGCTCTCTAGATCTTTAACTTTATAATTGCATTTATAAAGTTAATGTGGCTTTTATTTAATGACTAAAGTGACTTTTTTATAAAGTTGAGTGACTTAAGTGATTTAAGTCATCTCAATGAGAGATTAAGTCACAATCGTCGATCTTGGGAAGGCAATATCTAATCTTGACTGTTGAGATATTAGGGTTAGGGATTTGGTCATTAAGAGATTATAAAAGCAGATCTAAGGAGAGTGAGAGACACACATTGAGCTGAGAGGAAGAGGGCGAATTTGCAGCTGGAGGAAAGGCGATTTTGTAGGGCCGAAAAAACAAGGTCGGAAAAAGTTGGGCCGAAAAAGCAACTTTTCCCTTCCTTTCCAAGCAAAACCCCTGCAATCCCTGCAAATCCTTGTGTCAAAGTCTTCAGTGCCACTCTTCAAAGTCCTGACTCTGAGACCATGTTAATTTCTTGAAATCGAGCAATCAAAAATTTTATGCCAATAATTTAACAATTCAAAATTTAATCTACTGTTGATATAAATTCTGTAAACTATGCAGAAAATTTATAGCTGAGTTTTAATCATTAAAAATGCACAACAAAATCATAAGCGACACACATTTGAATACAGATATTTCTGGGCAATGCTCGTAGAAAAATCCCGAAAGGAAAACCAGTGAATGAGAGGATTTTATTGGCTTCAGAGGAAGAAAATAATTACAACATCTAATTCAGAAATTTCTTACAGCCCAACAAACTTAGTCTGTATGTTCCTGCTTTTTCGGCCCTTAGGGATTTGGTCATTAAGAGATTATAAAAGCATATCTAAGGAGAGTAAGAGGCACACATTGAGCTGAGAGGAAGAGGGTTATTTGGTTGAGGAAGAGGGCGAATTTGCAGCTGGAGGAAAGGTGATTTTGCAAGACCGAAAAAGTAGGGCTCTGCAGGTTGAGTTTGCTGGGCTATAAGAAATTTCTGAGTTAGCCGTTGTAATTATTTTCTTCCTCTGGAGCCAATAAAATACTCTCATTCACTGGTTTTCTCTTAAGGGTTTTTCTAGGGGCATTGCCCAAAAATATCTGTGTTCAAATGTGTGTGTTGTTTATGATTCCGCTATGCATTTTTAATGGTTAAAACTCAGCTGTAAATTTTCTGCATAGTTTACAGAATTTATATCAGCAGTAGATTAAACTTTGAGTTGTTAAATTATTGGCATAAAATTTCTGATTGCTGGGTTTCAGGAAATTAACATGGTATCAGAGTTGGGACTCTGAAGAGTGGGACTGAAGACTTTGACACAAGGATTTGCAGGGATTGTAGGGGTTTTTCTCGGAAAAAGGAAGGGAAAAGTACTGTTGGTCAGTTGGACGAGGATGGCTACCGAATCAAGGTTTGAGGACAAGCTGGATGGGGCTACGAATTTTAGCCCATGGAAAGAGCAGATTGTGTTGCTGTTGAAGGAAAACGAAATCTGAGACATTGTGGAGAAAACCTAGGTTGTTTCCACAGATACAACTCTTTTGACGACCTACAATAAGAAAAATATGGAAGCCAAAAAGATGCTCTTGGATGTCGTGAAGGACCATATCATACCTCATGTCCAGAAAGAAAAATGCCTATGAGATGTGGGAGGCTATGACAAAGCTTTATAAGAGTGGAAACCAAAACAGGAAGATGGTGCCGAGGGAGAAACTTAGGAGCACCAAGATGTCCAAGATTGACACAGTGCCATCATATCTCACCAGGATATCATAGGTTTGTGATGAGTTAACAACTGTTGGAGAGGTAGTCAAAGATGATGAACTTGTGAAGACAACTATGAATGGGTTCTCAAAGAAGTGGGCTCCGTTCGTGAAGGAAGTTGTGGCACGAGAACATCTCCATGATTGGCAAAGGTTGTGGGATGATTTCTCTCAAGAGGAGACTCGAGAGGAGGCTATTCAAGGCAGTCAGGCTAAGGGTGATGAAGACGCAGAGAATGTTGCTCTTCATGCGAAGAAGCGTAGGGGAGTTGGAAAGAAGGACATGAGCAAAGTGAAATGCTTTGCATGTCATAAGACTGGCCACTATGCAAGCCAATGTCCAAACAAGAAGACGAGCAAGAAGGAGACACAAGTAGTAGCATCAACTGAAATCGATGATTTTGCTGAGAAATTCGAGAATAAATTTTCTCTTGTGTTTTGTCTTTCAGGCAATGGTAGTGCAGAGTTTGGGGACATTGGAGCATGGATTGTGGATAGTGGCTCATCTCGCCATATGACGAAAATGAGGTTGATGTTCCTTAGTATTTCAGAGACAGACTGAGACTGTCACGTGGATTATGGGACTACTACCATGCATGCAATGAAGGGGGTTGAACATGTGAGATTCCAACTAGAGTCAGGAGGATCTCTGGAGGTGGCAGAGGTGTTGTTTGTTTTGGAGCTGAAGGTAAGCTTGCTTTTAGTATTACCTTTGGAGGGTGAGGGATATGGAGTTGTGTTTGAGCATGGACATGTGCTCATATATCCAGAGGGAGCGACCTTGGATGCAACAACAGTGCTTGGTGTCAAACATGGGAGGTTATACAGGTTGCTAGGACAACTTGTGTGTAAGTCCAAGGGATCTTGTATTCATGATCAGTTTCAGTTACAGGTGGTTGTGAGGCTACTTCCATTATTGTCAAGAGTCTTCGCTGGTATGATATGACATTGTTGGATGCTCAGGAGTGTGAGGAGACTCCTAAGGGCATGGTGAGGAGGAACATGTATTCAGCATAGGATCCATTGCAAGTGGCAGGGAAGCTTTCTGGTTCAGAGGGAGCAACTACAACAACGGATGGAGTGATGGGGTTGGAGACAGATCTAGGTGGAGGTTCTAGAAGTACCTTCCTCGCTAAGAGAGAGTGTTAGTTTTTGTTGAGATTTGGGTACCTTGGAAAGTGGTCCCATTGTGTTTGTGAGTCTTTAAACACAAAGGGGGAGACTATTACCCTCATTACTTTACTTTAAGATTCTAATTTCACTTTGGCTTAGGAAATTTAAGTCAAAATTGAAATATGTCACTTAAGTCAAAAGTGACTATTAATTCACTTTGTGGGTGAATTGAGGGACATAAAGAGAAATAAGGAAACTAAGCCAAAGTGGGTTTTGAGTTGAGATTCTTTTTGGAAGATCTCAACCTTTGATTAGAAAT